>JAHWFP010037440.1:1531-73887 GCA_023313725.1 Lithobius niger
CATCTTGGCTTTTTCACTAACTCCCCCCCCCCCCCCCAACCTGAACACCCCGCTCCTCCCAGGCCTCCGACCACCCTCCAACAGTGTTGGGTCTGTATACCTTCCGCCATTCTCCCTAGTATCCCTGGTGTTGGGTTCTAAATTTATTACCCCCCCCCCCTCCCCCCACACACACCCAGCCCTCTCCCGGCACTAGGCCGAATTCCCCTTCTGCTTGATGTGGAACTTCAGTAAGCAAAAGTGTGATTTCCCCCTTCTCATCCTCCCTTTCCCCTCCTTTCTTCTCCCCTCACCTCCCCTTCTTCCCTACATTATACAACCCTCCCATGTTAGTTCTTGGTGTTGCCAGATGGCAACAGTTGACTGAACGGGGACCAGAGCGAAGAGAGCAGCATTAGCCAATAATTCAGTGTCCTCGTGTCCAAACAAAGCGAATGCTGGGTCGAATCCCACGACTGACCCATGTAAGCGTTAAAAAAATGTATCAGAAATTAATTCATGCAAGTAAAGGTTTCCACCAACTTTGAAACAATTCACGTTTGTTATCTTTAACAACAAAAGAAGCCACATCTGGGTAATAATTGTTGCAATTCTAATTTTTGTTCATTTACCAAGTAACAACGATCATGCACGCAACGATTGTTGCTGCTTACGTTGAAACAATTCCGTTCAGCTCTGAAAACCTGCATCTGCAAAATAAATAAGCCATTCTAGTGTTAATAGCTGCCAAATTAAAAAAGTAGCTTAGTTTGGTTTGGTTTACCCATCAACAATCAACTATTCAGACAAAAGTTGGAAATACATAACACGTGCACCCAGAATTGTTAGGCACCGTTGCGAAGACATAGCATGCGCACGAAGAATGAAAAAACGTTGCTTTAAATTGTAGCCATGGAAAAAACGTTAATTTTAATTGTAGCACTACTGCTGCTGATTAATTCCTGGTGTTGAGTATTATATTAGTAGATTATAATTATTTCCGAATCAAACCATTTTCGTAATAGGCCTCGCCCGTCTCGTGGGCGGAATATCTAGGGTATTTATAAGCCTCGTCACGTTGACAGTATCCACGGCTCAGAATCCCATACCAATTCGTCTCGTCCCTTTGATGGCATTTCACTACGCCTCGGAATCGCGTCCGGATCGTTAATCCTAGAATCTGTGAAATTCCGTACTCGCCAACATTTGTTGAAATGCCCTCTGCATTTCTTTATGTCTAATGCCGGAAAACCTGATATGGACTCTGCCCAGCTGCCCCCTGGATTGCCAGCGTAGCAGACAAGCCAGTCCTCACTTTAGGCCTAACGCCGCCGTCTTGATTTCCATCTGTCTGTTTCCTCGCTGTTTCCACACCAAGAATTCCCCCATCCCCGGCATCCACCAGATAAACCACTTGCCACAGCACGCGACGTCAGTTTTTCGTCCTTTGGCGTGACTTGACCTCACTGTTATAGGCTTCAATCAACTTTATACTTACCTAACAGCGACGGCAGAAGAGACAATGGGGAGTAGGAAGTGGGATGGAGGGACCGGATGTGACGCGGGGAGCGGGAATGATGTCAAAAATTGCATAAATTAAGGAGAAATTGTATGCAAATAGTGAAATAAATGGTGCCGATTGGTCAGGCAGGTAAGAGGGGTTTTCCCCACCACTTAACACAGCGAGGAGTGATTCTATGAATGAGAATAGGTGATTTTAGCACATACTGAAGATTAGTATTTTGCAGATTCTAAGAAACGAACTTTTCTTGGCGTGTGTAATCCTAACACATAATTTCTCATAAATTACAATTTCAATAGGTTTATTTCTACAATAGAACCTTGATTATCAAAAATAACTGGGACCGAGGGACGTTTGGATAGTTGAATAGTTCCGATAATTGGATTTGCAAGCAAAACAAATGCACTTTTATTTGAGCAGAATTTTGTGGTTGGCGACTGTGCTTTATTTAACCAACAACAGGATTACAGGATGATTTTGGTCCAAATTCCCTCCAGCGACAGAAATAAAACAAGTTTGATATTTTATATTTGACCAAAAACTTGTCAAATTCCTTATATTTTCAAGAAGAAATAAAGTGTTTGGAATAGTGTTGGGTGGTAAACCAGTTCTCACGACCAAATACCATGCATTGTTGAAATACCAGAATTGTTTTAACATTAAGAAAAGGCGCCGAAGTTAAAGCAATAGTTTTTTAGTCCTTGTGTTGTATGGCTCAAAGCAGTGTAACAATCAGTTACACATCAACAATGGCATAATTTGAATTCTAAATGCATAAAAGTGGAGCCAAATTTGTATAACTTTTGATTGTACAACCACAGTTTGTATTTGCATTTCTACTTGTATAGCAAGTTAACCTACAAATTTTAGAAGATGGTTATTTTTATCAAATATGCCGTGAACATGCATTAAGTTTAAATCGGGGAAAGGGGGATTTCACCAAAACACATTTTTCAATAAAAGTTCGTTATTTAAAAATCGGGTGTTGGCACCATAGAATTATAATGACAGATACCACCTCATTCATAAGTACCGGAGAAAACTGAGTACCGAGGTACTAAGCTTGGTACCGGCACCGTCTGAAAAATTTCTGGTACCACCCAGTAATACTGTAGTTTTGACAACCGTGGTTAAAATTATGGAGATTTCCAGCTGTAGTAACAAGTAACTTGAAAAATGGAAAGATTCATCTTTCTACACTTTACTTTGGCTAATGCAGCATACTCGCTACTTGTTTACACTTTGCCAAAAGTCACTTTCTACACCAGATATAGCAATCTTCCATCTTCTTCAGGCACACAAACAATGCAAATGCTTCAAACTATATCACGAACCACGGCTGTTTGCCATGATGTCATCATGAGTTAGCCACTGACGAATGAAAATAGCGGATCTCTGGCCGTCTGAGTGGACTAGCCCAATCACGTGATACGCACGTCACGGCAAACAACTATGGCGTGTCGTTTAGGGAGACATGATGCAACGGAATTTTTGAATTTTCCATCACAGCTTCAGTCTGCAGCAAACTGAAGCTGCGAGGGAAAATTTGAACTGCAACGTGCGTCTGTTGCAACATGTCTTCCAAAGTTTCAAGCGTGTGTTGTTTGTGTGCTTGAAAAAGATGGAAGATTGTTATATTTTTTCAATAACCACCGAATATTTGCAGCTACACTGATATAGAAGTGTAGAAAGTGTCTTTTTGGCAAAGACTAAACAAGCGGTGCTTACGATAATATATGTAAGGTACCAGGTAAAAATTGTTTCAATACCTTTGAATTGTCTGCGTGGCAACCATAAATGACATAAGATCTCCACGTGTCATTTCTCCATTCTGCAGAAGGGAACCTCCAACACAAATTACTACTAAAACAATTCCTGTAAACAGAATTAAAAATACAAAGGAAAAGATTAAATTTCATAGAATAAATTTAAACAATGCCACCAGTGCTACAAGAATATTAGTATGAAACCATTAAACAGCCCATTTATCAATTTACGCACACAATGTTACCTGAAGGGCTTTATAATTGGCTTTGTTATAAGCAGTTTATTGCTATAAATAGGACTGAGCCATAGTAACTTATTGTAAACTAATAGGGAGCCAAAGATCTTTAAGTAATATGGATAACTGATTTGGAATTTAATTTTTCCATACAAAAACGCACAATCTCAACTGAAAAAACATATTTACCATATTTTTACAAGTTTTCGACAGCTTTGAATCTTTAATCAGTTCCTGCTGTCTTCGTCAGGCGTACTAAAAAGTGTGTTACTTCGGTTTACATCTCGCTGCACTTTGTTGTTCGTGTTTTGAACCGACTCTCGCTGTAGCATCCGGTATTTGTGACCGCTACCTTTAAGGTCACACCAGCATATTGTCGAGTTTTTCATGAAGATCACTGGGTACAAGGAATTGCATCGCGGGTGCTGCTGGAGCTTGGATATTTATCAGCTTTTTATTGTTCCTTTCATGTGCCTTAATTGCTGTGCCAGTGATTCCAGACTTATTAGGTGTTCCCTGCTAAAATGGAGGTCCAATTTATACTGTGCTGTGTGATCTACTGCGACGCTGTTTCATCACTACAACTATTAGTGTCAGCTATGTGCTGTTGACCTCTGCACACACTCCTTTTTACGTTTCACCAATGTAAACGCTTTCTTAAGTCACCACATGGCACTCGATATACTGCCTCTCTCATGTTTGTAATTTCCAATAGGGACTGCTCTTCTTCTTTCCCCACCTCATTGGCACTACGTACCTGTCTCACATTCCCTTGCCTCTTCATAAGTCAGTCCAAATCTTTTTATCTCTTTCTCTTTTTCATCACTCACTTGTGTGCTGCTTTTTTCGTTTTTTTTCGTTCACCCTTCTTGACTGCGGTGGCTTATTTTTTCAGTCGATTATGAACCCCTGGCAGGTACCCCAGTTCCAGAAAGTTCCCTTTCACCTGCTGGAGACATGCTACTCCTGCCTCCTTCGTCATTGAGTTTCTCGTGAGAAAAGTTGGGCTGACTTACTTAAGAGGACCCAGCGAAGAGCTGCAAAGGATTCTAAAAGCCCCACATACTTCCGCAAATAGAAAGACTTACTTAAGGCTTACGAATAGGCAAGGGAATGTGCGAAAGGTACCGTAGTACCAACAAGGTGCGGAAGGAGGAAGAGCATTTTTGCAACAGCAACTGGTTTAAAGTATGTTGGTTTGAATTTGAATGAAAAATCATGACGATTTAAATAGGCCTCTAAACTACAAAAAAAAAAAAAAAAAAAAAAAAAAAAGAGGCCAACAAATAGTTTTTGGTAATAGGCCTCTAAATACAAAATTAGAGGCCAACAGTCTTTGGCAGTTCACAACACATCCCGTATTGGAAATTACAAACACGAGAGAGGCAGTTTATCGAGTGCCATGTGGTGACTGTGACACCGTTTACATTGGTGATACGAAAAAGGGAGTGCGTCACAGAGTTCGACAGCACATGGCTGACACGAGGAGTGGTAGTGATGAAAACGGTGCCACAGTACACCACACAAACACACAGTACAATAAAAATAGGACAAATACTCAGATTTTGTTGACCTCTACACCTAAGAAGTCTGGAATCACTGGCAATTAAAGCTCTTAAAAGGAACCATAAAAAGCTGATGAATATTCAAGCGCCAGCAGTGCACGCGATCCAAATCCTGGGTATCCAGTGATCTTTATGAAAACTCCAACAGTGCTGGAGCGACCTAAAGGTAGCACTCATAAATACCACAGGCTACAGTGAGAGCAGATTTGAAACTCGGACAACGAAGTGCAGCGAGATATAAATCGAAGTAACAGACTTTTTAGTAGGCCTGACGAAGACAGCAGAATTGATTCAAGATTCAAAGCTGTCAAAAATTTGCAAAAATACTGTAAAATGTATTTTTCGATTTGAGATTAAGCATTTTAGTACAGAAAATTTGAATTCTGAAGAGAACTCTCAAGGTCGTTCGAAATATTTAGGTGCTTACAAGATAACTGATTAGAAAAAAATGTTGTTTCTGTTGGCTTTAGTGCTCGGGAATAATAAAATGTTCATTGTTCAGATGCGGACTGCCATTTAAGTTTGAGTGCGTATCGCCCTGATGGGCTGGCCGGCCTACTGAGTGTCAGTCCACTATGCAACTTGACAGAAGACAAAAATAAATGCCCATGTTCCATGTTATCGTCACTTAGCCTGTGCCATAGCCAGTCTGCACCTGAAAATGTTACTAAGAAAATTTTGGTCGAAAACTTTCCAGAGGAAGTATTCAACAATTTCAAAAGTCCGGTAATTTTATTGTACGAAAATTACAGTATAGGGACTATGCAAGGTCGCCATGCAGCCTTTTCCCCCTCCATTTAAGTGTAAGAACAAATTCTACGGCCTACTTGTTTTGAGAACAGAGGGTCAGTGCCCGCTGTTCTAACTAACTAAAAATGAGACTTACTTACCAATGCTCAAAATAAGCACTTATACTTAAAGCAAGCATTTCTTAATGCACACACTAAGGATGAACAATTAGTGCGTTTAGTTTTCTGAAGACAATAATATATTGAAATTTGGTGGATAGTTAAACAATGCCTTCAGGCGGGTGCCCACCGAAATGCGGTTTAACAGCATTTGAACTTTCACAGTTGTTAACTACTTTTTATTTTTTTTTAGCTGCATTACCAAAGACCCAATCAATTCAGTCATCACATACCATTTAGAGCCAAGTTGGACAATCCTTGGAACATCCCAATTCCAATGCCTAATCTTATGTTTAATCTTGCCGATTTATCGATTTCGTCATTAAACAAACTGAAAAGGAAGAAATTAATGAAGTGTTAATTCATACATTGTGTAAGAAATAAGGCTCGGCTGATACCGATATTGGCATCGGCATTGGCTAACTGTTTTGGTCAAATACAGGTTTTTGCGTTTTGCCAAAAATTGCGCGTTTTTGATGTTCCAATACACCATTCGAACCATTTTTCGAGACCTTTCCAATGGTGCTAATTTCAGAGCAATAGCTTCAGTCATTCTCCAATTATTAAACAAACACCAAAAACAGATTCCAAAAAACGCACTTTACTGCAAGAAGCTTGGTCATAGAGCTTTGATTAGATTCAGTAGAAGTTGGTATCGGCCGAGCCTTAGTAAGAACAATGGACTGAAAGAAAAAGATGTAAAAATATTAACAACCTAACTTCTTTATCTTCCATAGCAAAGGCTCTAACTGTGCGAACGTTGCCAAGGGCTTCACTAGCAACGGACGTGGCCATCTCAACCTGCAATAAATATTACATGACTTGGGCAACGTCCGTTAGCTTGCATAATTTGCAGTTTAGTTACAACCATGCAATATGTATGGTAATAAGATTACCTGAGAGTGAGCTTGTTTCGATAATTGTCTTAAAACAGCTCCAATTAGGCTTCCAGCAATTACTAGACAAGGTAAACCAACAACCATCACAGCAGTCATTTTAGGTGATATTAAATACAATGACACAACACAGCCAACAGTCTGAAAGTAACAAAAATACATAGTCACACTTTCGTTACACGGTTACAAGAAGAAAATTACAAAAGCACAAAAATATTTATAAAATAAAAAAAAAATTACATGCACACTAGCCACAATGAACCTACTTGGGTTAAATTTCGTAAGCCTTGAGAAATGACTGATTTGAAACAACTTTTAAAATCTTGAACGTCTGTGGCGACTCTAAAAAAAGGGAAAGAAAGAATTAACTAGACCATCTTTGTCATACCTTAGAGACATGTTTCACTGATTTCTGCAAACCCCTACTGAGCCCCTTCCTAAGAAATTCTGTAACATAATTATTAAAATATCTTTAATAGAGTTTACCTATATTTATAACTATAAGGTAGCTACGGAGACAGTCAGCAATTTCCTGAGCAAAATGCCTCAGACCATGTCATTATCTTGGACGGTTCCAGTTGTCACTATTTTCAGGGTTTGTACGTAGCGGACAGACCAGTTTTAAAGCCTTTTCAAGGCCACTTTACAGTCAATTGCTTAGTAAATTATTAAATTTTTTGCTAGTTTTGATAGATGTCGAAGTTAGCACCATGATTGTGTTCTTTGACAAGAGCGAAACGAATACGGTTTCAGCAAGCGAAAGAGCAGAAACGTCTGCTTGTTTGAGGCCTAATTGATATTAAATTGTGTTCTTTGTTTATTTTTAACAATTACTGCAAACTGAGTTTCTTTAAAACTTAAACTTAAACAAAATACACAACCAAAGCCAAGCTTGTATGGTTGGATGAACAAAGACAGTTCACTGCTTGACAGAAAGTGTTTTGTCATAGGCTGCCTTCCAGCCATTAACAGATCTGGCTTCAACCACATTATGAGGAAGCCGGTTCCAGTGGTCGATCACACGATATGAAAAGAACTGCTTCCCAACATTGGTGTTCACACGTTAACAATTATTTACTTACAGTTTGCAGTAGGTAGTTATACTTTCAGAAATCCACCGGCCATTCCCCAAATGGTTGGTCAGATTGGTGATAAAAGTATTATTTCTAGCGGCCAACTTGGCCTGTGAATTGGTAATTTGGTATAAACAAGGTTGAACCGACCTGAACATATTTTCACTTCTTGCTGGTAGATTTTAATTTTTCTGTATATCATTTAACATTTTAATCCCATGCCAAACTGGATGCAATTTTTTTTAAAGTCCCATTATGATAGATGAGTCAGTTGCGGGATTCGAACCGGCATTCACTTGGTTTGGAGACGAGGATGCTGACCACTGGGCTATTGCTGCTTGCTTTGCTCGAGAGCCCAAGAGACCCCTCACAAAGCGTCGTGCATTGGGACTTTGTTTTCTGCTGTTCAGTATCCATCCAATATAATGGACGTTAAGCCTATAAACGGTTACAGGTTTTTATGCCGGCCTTGCAAATCCCAAGATTCTAGCTCTTACTGTTCAGAAGTTACGACGCAAAATGCTACTGTGGTAGAGAATTTATTAATTAAAAAAAGTTTTTGGCATCTACAAGCCAGTGTGAACATACCACAGTTATAAGAAACTTGTGCTTTGACAGATGAGGATTATTACTAGATTATCATGAGTTTTTATTTTATATTATTGGCAGCTGATGTTTAAAAACTTAACTTTTTATTTTAGTGACAAGGTTTCACATTTGGCGATTTAAAATGGTTTGTCTGCTGGCAAATGTCGGTTTAAGGACGATATTGATTCTGCACCTATACGTGGGAAACAATGTGAACATTATGCCCTCCCTTCCTCCCAGGAATGCACAAGGAGGGAGAAGGATTACAACAACCAACAGCCACAGGAACAACACTAGCACAGCTGACCATTCTGGCACAAATTCCTTACACAGCACGTCACCTCTCTGTCTGTCTGTCTCCCATCCCATCAAGGGAAGCGTCCTCAATGATTTGGTTTTTGTTGACAAACTGTTTTTATTTAATTACCGGTATATCATGTTTTATAGCTAAATTAACATTACTGTTACAGCATTAACTATATTACATCTAAAATAGTACACTCACAAAATTCAAGGCCATTTTACGGTCTTAGCAACAAAAATTCCCATTGTTAAGGTTTTTCAAGCCTTGAACTTTAGGTTTTAAAACTTAAGAAATTCATCAAGGCTGTGTACAAACCCTGTATTTTAGTGAATAGATATCGATCCTACATTGAAATGGCAAATATCAGCAACCAATTCGATGGCGTATGAATATGCTTCGATATCAATATGCTTAAGAAAATTACACTGGATTGGCTAATGAATACAGTTACTTACTTTCAAGTTTAAATATCCTTAATCTACATTATTAATACCGTATTACTGTTAATCATCATGTCAACGTTTACACTTGAATTACAGAAACAGCAACAACGCTCAGAATCAGAGGCTGCAGTGCCATCGCAATCTGTTATGATGACCACTGCGCATAAATATCAAAGCTATCCGCGAAAGAGCTCGCGAGCGACTTCTTCTGCAATCTGGGTAAAGCCGCCGGGACATATAATTTACCAAGCAGACACCATCCTTAGACGAGTTATCAGTTTGTAAGCTTCAATTGCAGAAAACAAAATATTGTAGAAGGAATCAGGTTACACTTACACCACCAATGGACTCTTAAAATTGAAGTCCACTTAAACTTTTGGGGATTATATCCTTTCCTGTCCTTCAGAAGAACCACATTGAAGAAAGTTAACTTGCGTTACATGTTGCTTAGCTATGCCATTTTTGAATAATAAACAGTGTCATAACAAGCCCATCAGATTACCTGTTTATGAGCTGTCCAGTCTTGTGAGAATCAAAGAAGGCAATATCTTGCATCAGTATTGTTTCAAACAACTTTTTACGAAGACGCGCTGCAACGTTTTCACCACAAGCGGCTAGAGCAGAAATGTAACTGAATGTAAAGATAGCCTACAATAACAGAAAAATAAAAACGACCAATCAACTTATCATGAAAAGCATCCTCATACAACTAAAGTCAACTGATGTAACTAAGTAGTATTATGAACTAAAATGCAGCAAATGATGAAGCAAAGGACCATTAGTGAACTGTGATGCCACAGTTTGTTAGTGATGTTTAAACAAGCTTAATTAGTAAATAGGCATTAATTCTTAGTCACCCGAACACCACAGACGATTCCAGCTTGAGTTAGTTAGTAGTGAACCTAGTGTTTTCGGGAATGCAAAGCAAGTGAAGTTAAAATACTTGTTTTGGGGCCTTGTGTTTCCAAAACTCCAGGGCGTGGCGTCTGTTTTTGTACACACATATGACACAAAGAGATAAATAATGCCGTTAAGATGATACGATAGGCCAAAAGGCTCATTATTTTACTTGGTAACACAGAAATTAAATGAACATGGTACGCAATTTACCAAAATTGTCCCTTGATCGTCACAAATCAAGGCAAATTTTCGGTGGGTGTTTTATCTTTTTGAAAGATCTCCCACCTTCCTCAGGCACGTCGAGCGTTGAACGCCTTTCACGCCTTTCAACGGGAAGTTGGTTTTGAACGATGTCCAACGCATATGCAACCGAGCACTTCCTCCAAGCCAAGGAGAAATTTCTCAATCTCGGCTTTCCTGCCCGCCTGAATAATAAGTCCATCGCTAAGGCTAGGACATGGCGAGAAGACCAGTCTCCAGACATGCAGTCCCCAGCGCCTTTCCAAGTTGTGTCCTATTCTCCCAGCAAGGAAGACCGTGTGAAGCGAATCCTCTCCTGTGGAGGTATCCGATGTTTTTTTCGCAACCACCCAAATCTGAAATCACTGCTGCAACCAAAAAAGAAGCAGACCCAAACCCGAAATATTCGGCCGAATACCAACAAATCTTAACACTATTCGGCCGAATACCAAATATCACTATTCGGCCAAAATCAGTATTCGGCCGAATATCACTATTCGGCCAAAATCAGCATTCGGCCGATTACCGAATACTTGAATTTTTGGCCGAATACCGAATACTTGAATTTGTGGCCGAATAGGCCGAATACTGAATATTCGGTGCATCCCTACTCAGAGCATGTGCAATATTGCTGCACTGATTGGCATTAACATAGTGTACTAAAACATGCATGCCATACAACAATTAGCCACATGCACACCAGTCGTCTCAGATTTCCCCTGCTTTTATGTATCAGGACTAAAAAAAAATAGTGAACTTTACTACCCTACCTGTTCCACCCTTTCGAATACACAAGATAGTTATGGTAATAGTCTGAAATGAATACGTACCTGCATTCCATACAATGCCGCCACAGTCACTGCAGGTTTCTTGACTGTCATCATAAAATCAGACAAGCTAATGTTTTGACCTGGAATAGTACTTCCAACAATATCTACAATATGGCCAAGTGATAATGGAATTTGTATATTGATCAATGCAACTACGAGTGCACTCTACAAAAAATGAAGAGAATATTAGATTCGACGGTTTACAAGTATCTTCTCGCAGTGAGGCATTACACGGTCAAAAAGGTAAAAAAAAACTGTTTAGCTATGAATTTTCACGAATCCAGTTGATTAATGTCTTCAGATGGGAAGGGCCATCGTCGCATGCTCATCAGCAGGAGGAACTTTCAAACAACGAACTTGAGGGGGGCGCAGGAAACAGTAACAAAATCAACTATCTGAAGATATGAATTTGAAAAAAGAACCATCTTTTACAATGAGTGTTCAGTACAATTCAACAGATGAAAAATACACTCGAACTCAATAACAACAAATACTACACCGTATTTGCAAATTTTCGAAAGGCTTCTCACTTAGATGTTAAACAAGTCCTCATATCTTCTTCAGGCTGTGCAACCACTACATCAGTCCACAAATTTTTATATTAATTATTTAATCTTAATCCACCGTACAACTAGGTACAAAAAACAACAAAACAATAGGGACAACTGGCGACTGGTTAGGGAAAAGCCTACACCTCTTCAAGGTCCTGAAGAGCTGCGACACCCTGAACGTGGTCTATGGCGAGCTGCCGGAGGGCTCGGACGTGGCATTTGTGGATAGCTCGCTCCATCTACCAAGCACCATGAGACCGTTGTTGATGACTGTGCCAAGTGGGGTGTCCCAGCGATCAAGGCCTCCATTGCAGGCCAGGTTCGTTGCATGAACGTTGGAGCAACCTCCAGAAAGAAACTTGTCGCAGCAAGTGACGATGCGCAAGAGTTAAGGTTCCGGCATCCCTGCATGCCTGGTGGTTGTGGGTTCGTATATGAAGGAACTGTGGCCTCTTGATAAGGCCGTGGTAGATCGTTGCAAGATCCTGGAAGGTAGCAGATCTGAAAACCACGCATGTTCCCATGCCGTACATAGCAAATGCGCACATTTGAAGCTGGGTGGCATTTGATGCTGGGTGGCAGAAAACTGAAACGATGTAGCACCACGTTACCCGCACGGCACAGTTTGGAGCGAATTTTTAGAAGTTGTTCGTCGCCAGTCAAGTCTTTAGAAAGCATTATTCCTAGATACCTGAAACTGTCAACCCAGACAACATCAACACCATTAAGAGTCAATGGCATAACGTTGTTGCTTTCCGGTGGACCAAAGATCATACCCACTGATTTGGTTGGGCTCTACGAGAGAACCTTATCCAGAAGCAGACATTCTAATTTGTTATAAATAAGTTTTACATAATACTATTGTGTTTTCGTCTGCTATCAGTTTGAAGCCAATACATGTAGTTTCAAATGAAAACACACTAGTATTATGTAAATTTTGTGGACTGACGTAGTGGTTGTAGCCTGAAGAAAATAGGAGGACTTGTTTAACATCAAAGTTAAAAGCCTACCAAAAATTTGCAAATACGGTGTAATAGGCCTATTTGTTGTCATTGAGATTAAGCGTATTTTTAGTCTGTTGAGGATATGAATCAACTGGATTCATGAAAATTCAAGGGTAAACAACCTTTTTATCTATTTTAACTGTGTAAAAAACGCCTAAAAGTACTCAAAGATTGGAAATCCCAATAACTGATTCCCATACATTATTATACATAAACATCCTGGCTTATTACTTTAAAACCAAACAAATAAAACCATTCATAGTAAATAGTATACCAATTTAATTTCCGGGTTTGCACACGACAGACAAAAGTATTTTCAAAACCGATAGTTAAAGCCAGTAGTTAACGGCAATTAAAATTTTTAAAAGCTATTTCTCCACACCAAGAACCCCTATAAATTCTTGCCCACTCTAAATTATCAAAACTACACAAAACATTATACCGGTAATTGTTCCCTAGCCTATACAATTTAAGACCTGCATTGAAGCGTTTTACTTTAAAAAAGACAAAAATACCAGCTGCAACTGGTTAATTTTTGTTTTTATTGCCTACGATGAAACTATACATTACCTATTTTTTCTTAACAGCCGTTTCCCCTCTTTTGGAGCTGTCATCCCCTAGAAGTTGTCTTTCCTGCAGTACTCGTAGCCCCCTATAACTGTGCAAGCGGTCCGCTCGGGATCCGTCTCTCTTTCTTCCTCTCAGCAACTTTGGAATCGAGAGGGGAGGCAGGGCGGGCCTATAGGTAATGTATATTTTCATTGTAGGCAATAAAAACAAAAATTAACCAGTTGTTTTGTCTTTTTAATTGCCGATGAAATATATATTACCTATTTTTTCTTAACAGCAGACTTTGTCAACGGGTAGCAGTCCCAAAGTTGACAGCGGCCCGTACGGAAGGATGAATTCAGAACAGTGGTCGGTCAGATTGGTGAGTGGAACCAGGAAGGAACCAAGGGCAATGCAGACGTAGTGGCGTGCACGAAATAGCCGGAACTGGAAGCAGGCATGGCGTAGTAGTAGAGGTTGCAGACTTGCGTCCTAGAAAATGCAGAACGCTATATCATTGAGCGTGTTGGTTCCTTCGAACATATGCGATGTTATTCCTTCCCGCACTATCCAGGGGTACGCTTGTGTATTCGTCGAATCAAGTATGAAGGAAGCGATGAAAGGTACCGTACCGTAGATGGCCGGCACAGGGCGGCAGGGCGGGACAGAAGTCACAGAAGGAATGGCACATAAAATTGTGCCGATATAGGGTCTTGTGAATAAGCCGGAATCGAAGACTTGAAGCTGACTAGAACCATAGAAAGCAGTCTGGAGAAAGACAGGAACGATGTGTGTATGTCAGGCGTCCAAACAAAGAGATCCCCCGTACGCAAAGTGAACGGAATGGAACGTCAGGTAAGACGCTACGGCAAGACACGGAAGCCTAGGGCAAAGCTTGTTGGTCTGGGTTTGGGAAGCAACAGGTGAATCGGCAAAGATGAGGAACATAGGCACGAAGTGAGAGGCCGAGGAACCTGCCGAAGGCTATAAGTAAACAGACGATGAGAAGGTGAAGAGATGATTGTGTCAGTCCAAGCCGTAACCAAATCTGCATTCATGGCGTCCGGTGGTAAGGACAAGGGAACAGATAACTAGGATCGTGCGAAAATCGAAACTTTCAATTTGTTTTCGATTTTATTATGTTGTCGAAATTGACTCGAATCCATCCAAATCAAAATCGAAAAATTCGATTATCGTGGAGTAACGAGATTCCCATCGAGTAATGAGCTCCCCCCCCCATGGAGTAACAAGATGAATTATTTTCGATTTTATGAAATTTTTGTCAATAAATACACTGAAATAAAGTTTAACATAAAAATTGGAATCGAGTACAACAACTTTAGTCAATAATGTGTAATGACTTCTTTTTATGTGGCAACTATGTAAGGTACCATGTGAACCACTGCTAAAACAGTGAAGCCAGTGCCTAAAAACATGCCCTAAAATTACAATAGTAAGTTTTCGTTTTAGACTCCAATGTAAGTTTAAAAATCAAACTTGCACAATGTATGAAGTTAATTTGACTAAATAAACTTTGTGTTAATACCAAAATGTAGTTTTGTGTAACAAATGAACGCACAATTCAAAGTTTAGTTAGCAAATATATGGAGTAACATTAGTTTACAGGAATGTAAGTATTTAAACTTGACAATTTTTTCAAAGGCTATCCCATATAGATACAAATTGAAAAACAAAATAGTTTAAAATAGAAAAATAAAAATAAAATTGAATTTCGAAATCGAATCGAACCCAAAATATTAAAACCACACATGCCTACGGATAACTCAGGTTGAGAAATCGCTGTGCCGGAACTGGATAATGGAATTGCAGCGGATGCAGACGTCTGGCAGTATTAAGAGGGCAGGTCAAGCCGGTATGTGGTAGGCGAAATTGTTACCTCTGGCTGTGGTGCTAGAATCAGTCCTGTGTGATGTATGGGTGTAAGCGGAAGCTAAATTGTGAGGTAGTCGGCGAGTTCCAGAAAGAGCCCAATGAAAACTTGGCACGGTGGTGGAGAAGGGATCTGGAAATGGGTAGACAGCAAACCAATGGAGGGTTGTAGGGAGAACGACATCGGGTTCGGCCTTCGATCCCGGTCCGAACTGCGGACCAGGTGGGAAACAGGGAGTAGTCCATAGGAGGTTCAGAGTCCGGTCGCGGACTCCAATTTCCAAACCAGAAACCCAGGTTGTTAGGGTTGAAGGATGTATCACCAAAAGGGAACGAACAGCAGTATCCTCAAGATGCAGCAGAAAATGGTCCAGAGAAGAAGGTCCGGGTGAAGCGAACCGAGGGTGAAATGAAATGATCGACTCGTCTCGAAGCGGAGCCCTTGCTAAAATGCAAGGGGATCATTGGAACGAAGGGCGCACCCAAGGTACCGAAGAGTACGATGTCAAGTGGACAGGAAAGGCAGAAGGATAACTATACAACATGGCGCCTGAGAAAGGGATATGACAAACACTTTGGCTCAAGCGTCTATATTGAGGTCTGTGCTGGTGCATGCGCAACGATAGGGAACCACAGGAAAGGACCAGGGAACTGTCGGAAGAAGCGGTCGTCGTGCAGCAGTCCTGTTGAGCCTAACTGGAAGGCTCGAATGGCGTGGTATCTTTTCTTGGTGTTACCGAGAAGATAGGTCCAGGGGACAGGTAAATGACACAAAAGCTGGCTTTGCTGTAGAGCAATGAGCTGTAATTCGAGACGGCAGCAGCGTTTATTAGTAGCAAGTAATCATGCTGTAGATCTGCAAGAGCAATCGCATGTCTTAGCCATCCGTGTTGTAGTGGAGGAGGTACAGACATAGCTTGAGTAAGGCGGACCGGCGTAGTGAGAACCGTAAGTACCGGTTCCACACAAGGAACTGTAGACCGCAGAGTCCCGGTTCCAGTAAACAAGGGATAGCAGCCCTACGAGCTTGTAACTTGTAATCTAGAGCGGCAGTAGCAACCTGAATAGCAACCTGTAGCAGTGAGCAAATCGTGTCGTAAACTTGGAAACGCGTCTGTGTGCCTCAGCTGTCTGTATTGTTGTAAACAATAGCGTCTGGAAGGAGGTAAGTCTTCAGCAGAAGCGGTCCGTAAAGGTAATGGACCGGGTGTTAGGTCCCGGGCACATACCGTGTGACTGTCTTGTTGGGAGAAGGTCCAGTTGGTAAGGAAAGACGACGCCTCTGTTCTAGTCCGCACTGGTCCCCACCCCCCTCCCGTTCCGGCAGCAAGTCGATGGCCGAAAATCGACCAACATGAAGCGGTGCGGAAGGTGACTACGGGGAACGGGGGTAACTGTGCGAAGAACTTATATCAAGGAAGGAATCAAGAACAGTGGGCGACAAGAGTAATGTCGATGGCCCATCCAGACCAAGAAGCTTGACGAAGGTAATACAGGAGTAAATCATGGACCAACTGAAGGTTTAGACCCTGGTGGTTAGCGAATGAAGCTGTCCCTTGGTGTGCACGTCAGCATCTGTAGGTGTAATGCAATGGTAGATCGGACAAGTTCCTCAGGCCTGAATAAAGGTCGGCGAAGGCAGGTCAAGTAGAAAGAAAACGAAGCAGCTACTGAACGGAACCAGCGGCCCAACTGGATAGGACACAGCCCAGGGAGCCTGTCTGTGAGGCGGGATTATGGGCCATGGGCCGACCGTCTGGTCCTAGTCGTTACGGAACAGTAAAGACACAGTAGGGGGTTCCGGATTGCAGTCCGGGGCTTGCAAGGAAAGAGCCGTTTTTAAGAAGTAGGAGACGCAAGACGGCCGTTCATGTGTAAGAACGTCTTTATGTAGCTGCGATCCCCTGGGACTGTCCCTAGCAGACCGAAGGGTCCGGGGGACTGCGGACTGAGGCCCAAGGGGACCGTCTGCAAGACAGGGATCAGGTAGACAGACGTATCAAGTGACTGACTGAAGAAAAAGCTGAAGAGGATGCGGACAGGGACCGACAGTCCTGGAGAACAGAATGGTGACTGTAGATCACGGGAGCAGTATACAGCACATCCGACGTGGTAGAGATTTTAGAGCGTGCTTTCTTTAAATCTGATTGGAGTTTGGAAATGTGTGCTGCAATGGGTATTGTGTTGCATTCCAAGCGACGAAAGCTTCTGGAAGAGAGGTCAATTTTCTTTTTGAGGATTTCCCCCAAAACAACAGGGTAGCCCAGTCGAGGGTGACCTTGGTTGGGATGGGGTCACCATCCAAGCCGAAGGTGGAAGAAGCACTAGAGAGAACTTGCAGTTGGGTTGAAGTGATAGAGTTCATGGACGCCGTAATCGCGGTAGGAGATTCTGGTGGTGGAAACAAAGGGGGCTACAAGAGTGTGAAATGTTGGCAGCGGGGATGGAAGGATCAGAGTTCAGAGGTGGTGGTTGCCGATGAGGAGTACGGTTTCTCAGCCAGGTTTTGCAACAGGGGGTGCGGCGTTTAAGGTGGGTTCAGCTGCCTTGGGTGACAGCTTGAACGACGAGCAAGTACAGGCCTTCCACTGAACTTTCGAAAAAAGTAGGACTTTTCCAGAAAAAAGTAGGACAACAGGAACAACAATAATAGCAATAAGTTACAGTCTGACACATGTCTTGCTTATATAGTTGCTTTGGTACACTGAATTTTTCAGCCCCATCTTTCTTTAATACTTAGTCTTTTACAGTTCTCAGTCTGTTGGAGCTTGTGTGTAATAATATGCACCCTGGTGTTATCAGCACATTTTTGAGCAAGATTCCTCGTTCAACATCACTGTACCACTTTTGCTAAGTGAGGTTACTTCTTCATTAGGCTCCTTCAGATGGAACTAACTCCCGGTAAGAGTTAATTCTTCAGAGTTCAAATTTGCTATGTTTTTCAAGTCGTCAGAAATATCAGAATCAATTGGGTAACATTTTCATTCATCTATTACCTTGTCTGTTTCAAGTGGCCGCAAGGGATCCCCATCATTGTAAGTATCCACTGAAGTGCTTGTTGCAAAGACTTTGCGTTCTTTGCAACCCATGAAGGCACTAAGGGTTCTTTAAAACTGGATTCTTTACAACCAGTATTTTTGTCAGTTTCTTGTACGCTACCGTGAAGAAGTTGCATGTACAGTATTCGTACGTTATATACAGACAGTCAAATGGTCTAAGACGCGCCAATTTTTTGAAAGTGGTGTCTTTTCTGTTTCGGAACCAATTTCCATTTTTTGTTTGGCAAGAGATTCTTTTCTACGCTTACATTTATTGCCAGGAGAGAACTGCCTGTGAATGCACCAAAGTAACTTAATTCTTTCTGTAAGAGTGTCATCAGAAAATTACTGAAGAATTCACAGCAGATATCAGAAACAGAATTATCGGAAAAGAAGAAGAAACCTTGAACACTAATAATTCTCTTGTAACAATCTGAGTGGGTTAGATTTGTTAGTTCAGATTGTATTCTGGCCTGCATTTGTAATGAGCTTTACTTTTTAAAAGTAGGAAAAGTAGGCCATTTCTTAAAAAGTAGGACAAAAGTAGGACATTCACCAAAAAAGTAGGAAAAGTAGGACAAGTGGAAGGCCTGCAAGTATTGCACGAAGAAGCGGAGGAAATCATGGTTGATTTCACGAGCACAGGATTGAAAGGAGCGGCAGATTTTGAGGCCAATAAACGTTTCCTTCTCTCTTTTCTTCTTAATCTGTTCACTTCGAGCTTTGGATTCTTTGTTCTTTTTTATGATAATGTTCCAGTCCTCGGGTGAGCTGGAGAGAAAAATTTTGCACGGGTCCAAAACATAGTCGCAGTGCCGGTGATTCTGGCATGCAATGTGTAGTGCCGTTTTCTTTTCGACATAATAGATACGCATTTGCAGGTGTCCAGGTCACAAGCATTGGTTGCGATCCACCCACGCATGGTGAGGTTGGCTGAGAGGACGAAGGGTCTTTGAACGAAGGCTTCTAATGGCAGAGTGCTGACCTTCGAGGCGAAGGGTCGACAGGAGGGCGAAGAGTCTTCGAATGAAGGCTTCTAATGGCAGGGTGCTGGCCTTTGGAGCGATGGGTCGACAGGAGGGCGAAGGTATTTGAACGAAGGCTTCTAATTGCAGGGCGCTGGCCTTCGGGGTGAAAGGTCATCAGGAGGACGAAGGGTCTTTGAACGAAGGGGTCTTCAGGGCGAAGGCAAGGAGAAAGAGAAGGAGCAACCGTCATAGACGGGAGCTTGAGGAAGAGAGATGGAGACATCGAGTTTGCCTGAGCCGAGGTACAAGGGTGTAACAGGCGAGCCACGGAGGTCGCTACGATGAGGTCACGGCAAAGAGTAGTGAGGAGCGAAGGTCTAAGATGCAGCAGCGAAGTGAGAGGAGGGACAGCAGGCTGCGATTTCTCAGCATACTTCAACTGAGGTGGGTACAAAAGTAATGAGGAAAGCAAAAGGATCCCAGTGTCAAAACAAAGGGTTGTGGACGAGGGCTGCATGTTCAAGCGAAGGCTGCATGTTTAAGAAGAATGTCCTTCGGGAGAAGGGTTAGTCACGAAGGCTTGCAAGACGGAACACAGCGTTCAGGCGAAGGGTCCACAACAGAGCCATTCTCCGGATGAAGGGTTCCGAGCGAAGGGAAATGAGCTACGTGAGAATAAAGTTAGGGTCGGTGATGAAGGCTGAAAAGGAAAAGATTCAGAGCATCAACCGAAGGGCAAAGCGAACGGACACCAAGTGAAGGCATCTGGGTTGAAGACAAACAGCAGGGGTTGGCCCATAAAAAACAGGGCAAAAGTCAGCAAACACACGAAGGGGGAACGAAGTGTGTTTGGACGAACGCAGCATGGTTCAGGGTTCGTACCATTTCGGCTGAATGAATTTCAAGGACTTGTAAGGACTTTTAAGTACCGAAATACACCGCACACTGATGCGAAGTTCTGCTGCCCACTTGAGCAAAATTTTGTTTCTCACGAGGCAACTAGTAAAGGACATCACTATATGTCTAATAATGTACAGTTATTTTCGGTTGGGTTATATTGCGAATTGTCTCCAATTTCAAGTTATATCCAAGATAACGATACAAAAGTCTCGAAACAGTCGCCACAGAAGTGTGCTCTTAGCTCTGTTCCCAGCCTCTCTTAGAATAAGAAAAAAAAACTACCCGATAACAAGCAATAACTAAACAATAAGAGGCCAAAAAAAATAGGGTGCGTTGAATCAGACTGCGGCATGCTGGCCCACCTAAATATGCCTTCTAATACACCAAGTTCAGTACGTAGTAATACCCACTTTATATTCTGCCACACCAAACACTGGCAATCGTGACTGGAAAAACGTCCTTTCAGTAACGCCAAATTAATGTCTCGTGCTGACTGTAGTCACTACCATGAAAAACTAGGGCAAGCTAACCAGAATAAAACTTCTTATTAAAAGGATTACAACGAGAGCTTGGTAGGCACTGTATACGTAATATTAACTTTTCAGTCTGCCATGTAAGATTTCTGAATGAAACTGCCAACCGCTTTACGAATGCAGCTGTGAATAAGTTAGGGGTTCAGCATTCAACTGATTTTAAGAAAATAAATTTGAAATGATATATAAACAAAAACTGGCAACAGAGGCTTTAATCAATTGGTATGGAAATTAAAAGGACTTGCAAGGACTAAGTTCTGCATTTTCAATTTTTCATGGACTTGTAAGGTTTTACAAATGGTAAAATGAAAAATAAGGACTTATAAGGTTTGTAAGCACTGGTACAAACCCTGGTAGTTAAAGGTCACCCATCGGCGAAGGTCGTAAACGAATGCAGATCTTCAGGTGGCGAAGGTCTGGCAAACGTTGGAACGAAGGGACCAACAAAGGCATCGTGGCAGGTTAAAACACGTCAACGATGAAGGATGAAACAAAGCATCTTGAGAACGACGGAGTCTGCAGAGCCGAAGGAAGATAACCGAAGTGGGAAACAGCGAGCCATGTTGAAAAGACGAGGGCTTGGAGGAAAAGAGAAGGCTGGCTAGCACCATAACACCATTTAGGGAGGGTCTGTGCTGGCGCATACGGGGCTACGCGGATCAAGAGAGTAAATTCCTCCAAAGGAAACAGCATCCAGGAACTGAATGCAAGAAATTTATACGTAGTAGATATTTTCGTGCCGGCGACTACAAAATACATTTTAATACAACTGTGTGTTGGTATCAGCTGTGATGCAGTTTCTGTCTTAAATCTGGAGAATGACCCTTTTACGAATATTACTGACATGAATCATACATGTATCAACAACATGAAATGGTGCCACCATAAGACAAACTTGACTGCATTTTTTTTTTTACGAAATTAGGATTACTTATTTATTCCAAGAAAGGCTTATTGTCCATTCAGCAACAAATATGCACTTAATACTTACCACAAATGCCAACAAAAGTAGATGAATATCAGGCGACACGTATTGCCAAATTTTTCTCCAACTAAATTGTGCTTCCTCCTCCAGGTCGGAACTTGCTTTCTCTTGCATTTGTAACACCATGGGTTTGTCTAGCGTTCCATGACAATGAACAATGATGGGAGAACGGAGAGCAAAGAGGCCAGATCCGGCACAAATGGTAAGGCCAATCCTTAGCGTTCCCTTTACATCTTGGGAACATACATGCATCCATTTTATAAGCGGCAGAGTCCTTCGGATAACTGTTTTTCCTTTAAATCGCAATTCTGATACAATACCAGACAATGAAGAGCTATTTTCATGAAGACAAAAATAGGTAAGTTTATTGTATAACTATCATTATCATCGCATCAGGTTAGTACTACGGATGGCACGATACAAAAATTTTTTATCCCGATAAAATTTATAGAATTATCGCGATAATCGATAATATCTCAATAAAGCATTTTGAGGCTTGAGTAACCAATTTAATCTGATTAATTAAAAAAAAAACTTGGCTGAAGCCTACAGTGCAACCTTACCAAATGTGAGTTGGGTGGCATTGACCATTTAGCCAGTAGACACGAAAATGCACACGCTTCGTCACCACTGCACACTTGGTTGGAGAGCCCTTGTAATTCCGCATGCAATACAGCAAACCGCTTGTTTCTAGCTATTACGGTTTCCGAGATATGACAATTTTTAAGAATCGGGGTTTGCACGGTAATTCGATAAATCAGAAAAAGCACAATATGATAATCGACAAAAGTTTTTATCGCGATATTATCGATTATCGTGCCACCCCTAGTTAGTACAGTATTAGGAAATATAAGTATGTATGAATTAGCAGAGTATTCTTGTCAGATTACTGCTTCACCATCTCGTTTTTGGCTAACAGTATTTCAAACACTGGGGCTACCCGGCAGGCACTTGTATATTCCTACATGAACTCGGGTTGAAAAACAAGACTTTTGTAGTAAAAAACATTTTTCCTTTTCGTAATCAATACAGTAAAAATTTTCTACTCTCCACAAGCAATTAAGTGATCAAGAATATAAATTTTGCCAGCAACGTAATTGGTTGATATGGGTTTTACAAGAGTGGCAGAAAGGAAGTCTCCAACACAAATTTAGCCCATGTTCCATAAGGATGGGTCGGTAAACGAAACCTAATTTTCTGTTATTACCGAAAACCAATTCAGAATTTGTGTTCGTTTTTCATACGGTGTTCCAAAAATCCAAGATTCATTTGAACTTGTTTTAAATTGTTAAATAATTATCATTTTTTACGTATAAAAATGACATCACAACTCCTAGTCATGAAAAAAGAAAACAGAGAAAATTTGTGCCACAGCCAGGCCAGGCCCATGGTCAACAATGATACTGAAAGTGAGCGAGTTGGAAGCTAATAATATTACTACTAGGCTACAAAAAAAATAAAACCTAGAAAAATCAAGTGGCGGGGGTGGGGGGCAAAAACCGATCCCGAAAAAGCGATTTTGTGGGCATGTAAAACCAAACCGGAACAGAATTCAAAAAATGAAACCGACCTATCCATAATATTCCACGTCCAAGCAGAGTCCCAACCCCATGCAGTCAGCTGTTAAGCTACTAGTGACCGTTTTTACTTTTGCAGAAAAAGTAGGCTGAAACATAAGCCGAGTCGGTTTTATCTAACAAATATGTGTTAAAAATGTCACTTGTGCTGCAAATAGTCCAAGGATATGTCAGTTCGCAATCAGTAGCGTTCTAGTGCTATTTGGGAGATGTTGTTTCTCAAGCCTAGGTCGACTGAGGTAGAAATTGCTCATCTTGACTCCCAGCTGCATGTCTGTTCTTGGCTGTGCCGGACAGTTAATACCCGTTAGCACTGATTTGGTAAATACACATTTCATGATGTTAAATCAACAGGATTTAAAGCCAAAGAGCAAAATCTGCAGCTTCTCTCCCAGATGACCTTATGACAAGTGATGAAATACAAGGCGAGAGCTACAACATGAATAATCCCACGTCCTATGGATGTGCATATATTTGTAAGCTCCTGGTTCTACCAATCCATAGAGATAATACCAGCAACAATTTATTAGCCTGCCACGATTTGATAAAGAACTTGACTAGTTTTCAGTGTGACAATTTTATCTGCCTCAAAGTTGGTAGTTAATCACTGGCGTAGGGAGGTATGGTCCACAGCAAAGCGCGCATGGCTTTGTAAGACATGGGGCTCATATTAAGTTTGTGCATCAAAGAAAACACAAGGGCAAAAGGGAAATGCGTGTAAAAAAAAAGCAGGGTGTGCCCTATTGACTTCGGCAGCTTAAAAACTGAAAGTAATGCGTTGAAGCTGCAGTACAAAAAAATAACTCCTCCAGCACCTAAGTACTTATTGCAGTAGCCTAGTAGGTTTTAATCACACAATGGAATTTCACTCCAATCTGTGTGGGACATAGCACCTTGCTGGACTTGTTATCGTTATTGGTGAATCTTGTACACAAACTAGATTACTGATACAACCCTTCCTCACTGTTACCCCACCCTCTATGTGCAGCTCAGATGAGATGCAAGACCTACTTTTTTTTCTCTACCACTGGGCAGCTTGTGCTGATCCGTCTTCCCCTTCAATTTATCCCCATTTCTAAGCTGATTGCTGTTGTTTTTGCAAAACAGGTCAAGTTACCGATAGCAATGCACTAACTCACAAAAACGCACACTTACAAGAACGGAGGCACTCGCGTATCTGTCGCTCTAAGGGAAGTCTTGAACTCTGGTTACAGTGAAGTTGCATAATCCCAGGTTTAATGAAAACCAATTTTTGCTAACTTCATGGCCATCCTTTTCAAGGTTGCCTACACCAGTTCAGTCAACATCCACCATTTTGCAGAAAGAGCAAATTTGAGGCTGGTACTAAAGAACATAGGCTATTCGTTTTTGACCTCGGCTTAACCTACCCTCATTACGCTAACTGGAACTTGATGTCTGTTTCATAAAGGAACAAAATATAGGACACATATTTCGAGGTTAAGAGGGCTAGGGGTACCCTTGTACAAGCTTATCAAATAGGATGTAGATATTCTCTTATTGAATCAAGTTTGGGTTACCGTATACGTTTTATGTATAGGCAATAGGTTTTTTTTTTTGGTGGAGGGATCAGGAGGTGGGGCAACTTCCCTATACCAGCTGCCTCATGTAGTTCCATGCGAGAATCCTATACTAGCACGAGAGAATCCGAGACTAATGTTTCATTAAATAGGTACCCTCTGATTGCAAGTACGTCAAACATTTCTATGTTCCCAGCCCAGGTTGTCTTCTAAGGCTGTCAGGATTACATTTTCAGTCACAGAAAGTAGTTCAATCGTTACTAGTATGTTCCAACATTCCGACGATTTGTGGTCTTTCTCCCACTGTAGGCTATTTGGCCGTGTAGAAAAACTGCAATGACTGATATGATCCGAAAGTTATCAGCAAATAGCAGCGCAAGCGGAGGTCATGAAATAAAGAATATTCCCGACTCGTGACTCTGCAAAAGCTAGCTTTTCTGCCAGTTTGGGTATTGGCTTAACAATCACTTTTAGCAAATATCAATACAGAGTGAGACCTTCAAGCAGTGCTATCACTATATGACATTCTGTTTGATACTGCTGTTTATTTTGCATTATCTATTATCAGTAAACGGGTGACGTTCAAAACTTAATAATGAAATTCCCGGTTTCCAGACCAATACTGACATTTTTGTCTGTTTTTTTTTTATGTTGAAGGAAGGTGCAGCACAGGACTGAACATTTTTTTTATATTTCACTAAAATCGTCATAACTGTATCACATTGTTTTGCTAAATCAAAAATTGTAGTGCTATAACTGGTATTTGTAAACCGTAGGAAGCCATAATCTGAACCAGGGGTGCATAAAATTCTTACATGACAAAATTTCCCACAACATTTTCCTACAGATTTTTCAAATTTCCACAGCCTTTCACTGTGTAGGCAAGCCATTTTTCAGTGAATTTCTTCATTTCGCTGAAATTTCCCACGAACCTCGTTCTAGCGTTCTGGCATATTCTGCACCCCCGATCTGAACAAAACTAGAAACGCACTTAACACGTCCCATATTACTTAGGCCTAAGGAGTTTTTGCTTTATCATAAATGACAAAAAGGATATGGATTTTTTACTGAAATAAAAAGTGACACCCGAATTAGATATTCTTTGAAGATAAAAAGACTTTCCGGAAAATGTTGAAATTCCCTTGCTTTCTGTGTATGTTTATCAAATTCCCTGATTTTTCCAGACTTGATAAATTCCCTGAATTTTCCTGGTTTTCCAGGTAGAACGCCATCCTGGTAAACCGTGACAGGAGTAGGATACTAACTAATGAAAGCTTGGACTAACTACTCTCTTCGAGAAGGGCGATCTACTTACACCTGTGCAACAGATAATCACGAAAGTATGTCGACCTTCTGCAGTGGCGATCACAGCGCCAGTTTGAATTTCTTGAGGCCGCGATTAAAATTGAGTAACGCCAGCAAAACGTGGAAAGCATTTGACGAGATTTGCCTCCACGTTGTGCCAATGATTGCATTTCGAGTCTACACAGTTGGCGTTGCTACCAATCTAGTAATAGTTTCTGAAGGACGCGCTTTGCATGGTGACTGTGGTAGGTAGATCGTTCTTCTCTAAGAGCAATAGTTCATCCAAGGTGCAAGTACAGATTGTCTGATGGACTGTCTGACGTTGTCGTATAGAGAACGTTACGAAGAAAGGCAGCAGGCAAAGTAAGGGCACGTCAACACACTTTATTTTCTCCCATTCAAAAACAAATTCTGGCTTTATTTAGGTCAAACTGGAAAGCAAAATAAAAGGGGGAGGTGGAGATACGGAGGCAAGGTTAGCTCAACTGCAATCATTACAATTTCAGCAGGCAGGGGACTTTCATAATAATGAGGGCAACAAGTTTGTTGGTTTGTTTGAGAGTTGGTTCCATTTCGGCATACCATTTTGGTATGATTTTAATACTGTTTCGCTCTATAACCTCTACGAGTACTAAGCTTAGAATTTAACAAAGACAGTTTTTTACTTTCCTCCACAATTAAAATCTGCGGCCGACGAGACACAAAGAAGTTTAGGGAATTCACCGTAATTAGGCCATAAAAAAAAAATAAGTAAACAAATAAAAAAATTAAAAAAAAGAAATCATTTTCACAACTAACAAGTTTGTTGTTTACTTTACGGATGCTGCAACTTTGAACTTTTTAAAAGTTTTCTGTACTCATTACCTGCTACCAGCCTTCAGTAAAAACTTGGAGAGCATATTTTGTTCATAAAGTATGATTCAGGCTTTGCTGGTAGTAGTCCACTTCGGCATTGCCTTATAGCGTACAACGATATTTACAGCAAAAGTGCACGTGTTGAGTTCGCACCACGGAATTATATATTTCAGTGTTTGAAACGGAGCGCTGTTCCGGTACTTTTAAGATCTCAAGTCGGACATAAAATACACATATAGCTGCTAAAAGCCTTGTTTATAAATCCATAGGTATTGCCATAAGTATCTACAGTACATGTTTGTAATTACTTAACTTATTGAATACGCGATTAATTCAATTCATAATTTAGAAACTCCCTTCCTAATGGCAATGACTGGGCTAAGGTCGCAGGTGCCGTCATTTTGGGGCAACTGGTACCCGCAACTGGTGTTTGTTGCCGTAGTAAGAGAAACGTGATGGTACCGGTACGTCTTTTAATTCACACCTTTATTCATTCTATAGCTTATGCAGAACGTTCCAAATTTAAATAAACATCATCAGTTTAGAATCAGTAGCAGCTATAACGGAAGTAGGGACTGTATAACTCCCTCCCACCCCCTACTTTAATAGTTTCTATTTGTGACTTGTTTTGGCATCACGCTACGTCTAGAGTTGAGGTCCTTCCAAAACGAACACCCTCTGGTGATGTTTCTAAACTAGAGGGAAGTGAGATAAAACTGTTTCTTAACTCGAGGCGACTGATCCAAATTTCTCTCACTCTACGTAAGCGTGACGTCATGAAGCTGCGCTGTTTCTAAACTGATCGGTTTTGATGACTTTCAGTACCTTCCTAAAGCACCGAACAGAGCACAGAGCGCACCACTGTTAGAGACAGCTTGGCTCCAAACTTGACGTCGCGCGTGCGCATTGATGTTGCGTAGGGGAGTAGTGTCGCTTGCAGCTTTAGCGGTCTCCCAAAATGGCGGCCAAAGTTAGACAACGTACTCCAGCTGCCTCATTCCGCAGTGCTATTTATGCTGTCTGATTTGAATGTATGCTTTGATAAAAGAAAAAAAAAAAAGTGACGAAAAGAGTTGAAAGACCAAAAAGGGAATGAGTAAAGTATTTTATAATCAAACATTGCACGTAACTTGATTAAAATCCTGAAATCTAGTAAGTATTTACTGTTTTGAGTTAGGTTGAGAACTTTTTTTTTCGTGTAAGGGAAATGTTGGGACGGTCAGAAAAGTTAGGTTTTTATTTAAACTTGTTGATTTAAAATTGTTTTTACGATGATGAAATCATAGTAAATAAAACTTGTAATGGTTTTTGCTATAATGGATTTGCCCCCCCCCCCCCCCCAATATTCCTGTTTAATTTAATTTAATAAAACAATATGTTGTCGGTTTCCCCGTATGGAAGGTTACGAACGAGTTCCAGTAGTTAATCAATCGACAGGCTAAAGAATTGCGGGTAGCATTCAATTTGACACTAGGAACCTTGAGCTTGTACATAGACCCCCTAGTAGCAAGGGTGAAGTATATATTTCAAATAAATTATATTTGAGTCTCAGTTTGGGTATTTGAGTCTCAGTTTCTCTGATGAGCTTGTACATTAAAATTAAACCCCCTCTTTGACGACGCCAAGTCAGTGATGGTAAACATAAAAACTCGAGACGCTGTCTATAGTTTAAGTGCTTCAACCCGACAATTCTCTTTGTAATTTTACTTTGGATATTTTCGATGGCCTTTTTATCTTTAAGGAATAG
Organism: Lithobius niger; assembly: GCA_023313725.1. Taxonomy (NCBI): domain Eukaryota; kingdom Metazoa; phylum Arthropoda; class Chilopoda; order Lithobiomorpha; family Lithobiidae; genus Lithobius; species Lithobius niger. Next base: position 30,222 of record JAHWFP010037440.1, read on the forward strand.
CGGTTCCCAAAAAGGGACTCCATATTCCAAGATTGGGCGGATAAAATTATGTAATATGTTAAATACACACTGCTCAAACGACAACTAATGGTACGGTTGAGTAAATACATGAGCCTATTAGCTTTAAGAACAATACTTTCGGTATGTTCCGAAAAGTTGAATTTCCCGTCTATAACAATACCTAGATCTCGAACAGAATTCACCTCGCCAATTTGACATTACAATAACCCCTGTAATAGACTGCTGTTTGACGCGCACCAACATTAGCCACAGTAATAAACTGTAGAAAAGTTTCAATGACCAAAAAAAAATTACTAGTTCAACACACTGCGGAATTTAGTTTTTAACTAGACGAACAAACTAATACTTATAAAAACTAATAATCCATTGGTTTGTTTACGTTAGGTTGGGGCACAAGGGTTACGTAATTAATAGGAATGTAAATCTACAAATCACAGCCACGATAAAAAAAAAAAAGTTGTGTGCATATTCATTTACTCCACCACTTTCAACCACCATGTCAATGCGTTTGTAAATCACAACACAAAGTAGTCATATATGACATTACAATGTGAAATAAATTGTAAAAAAAAAAAATCTGCAGCAGCGGTTTGGTCGAATACTTTTTAGCATGTTCAATTAACCATGTCTGTTTGATTTTCTTTTGCATATTTTATAAACATTATTTGAATAACGTTAATTTCGGTTTGTATCTTTTCTTTGTGGTGTATTTTTTTTCGTGTAATGGAAAAAAAATGGTTCTTTTCACTTTCAAAAACAGAGAGCATCGTGCGGGGAAAAATGTACAGTTTTTGCACTGAAAACCTTTCCTTTCCCTCACTTGCAATTATTTGAAACTGTTTTTAGGCAGAACTTACGGTGTAAGTAATATTTCGTGTATCCTACGGAAAAAAAAGTGTTTTATTAAAAACATTATTAAAACAGAACGACTTGAGAGCGTGTTTCACCACACATGATTTTTGTCCTCAAATGCATAAAATGTTTTTTTTTCGCGCAGGGGAGGGAGGGGGCTTTTAAGTTTCAATTTTCTTTTCTAAATTCACTACTAAACGGTACTAAGAAACAGTACTAAATGGTATTATTTGTCTATAAATTCACAGAAGGGTTGAAAGAAAAGAAAACTGAACCATTAACCATTTTACTCTTTAGTGCTAAAATAAAAAGTCTAGAAAAATTATTATTGTTTACTTTTTTTTTCAAATGAAATCTAGACCCACGATAGTGTGTCGCACCAAGTTAGGCAACAATCATCACTTCATTTCAATTGTCGAGGTTGTAAACCATTGTAGCGCGGCGACATAGCGTCTTGAAGCATAGTTGGGCACATTTCAGGTACTTGGGGAAAAATAATAATGCGGTACAAAAGCTTAAATTGTGTTGAAATCAAGAGCAATGACCAACCTGACAAAAATTGACTCGTGTAGGAATGCCAGCTAAGCTCCTTTCAATGCAAAATATGACCTTCAATAACGTTGAAAATGTGTAACTATACCACACGCCACGGCTGTTTGCTGTGACGTGCATATCTAGTCCAATCAGCCGTTGTTCTCGTTCGTCATTGGCTAGCTCATGGTGACGTCACGGCAAACAGCCATTGCGCATGGTTTAGCTAGCTCTAACTAACTACTAGCTAATTCTAGTCCGCTCATCCCCATGTTAAATTTCCATAGGGTGATTATTCATCGACACCGAGATAACGGGAAGGCTTCCAGCTATGAAATTGGACAAATGGCTGCAGTACGATGCGAACTGCGTACCTTTTATGGTTTGGAGCCTGGAGATGTAACGAGGATGGCGTAGGATGGCGCGTTAAGTACGAAAATATTCTTATAACCATTGTTAGTATTGTCGGCATCGTCTCTCATTGGACAGCCAAAGTTCGGACAATGACAACGTGTATACTGACGTGCGTGCCTAGACACACACAAACTAGTGTAGCACGATAAATCTGAACAATGTTGCCAAAGAAATTGTATTCACGATAAATAAACCAACTATAAAAACAAACCAAAATAAACAAAGCCAAAAACTGGTGAAGAGGCCACCAAGTTGAGAGTGGTTCGGCCCTTCAAAGGAGTGATATCAACACACCAAAACTAACGAAATAAAACAAATTACAACAAAATTAAAACCAAACCAAAAACCTATGAAGAGGTGACCAAGTTGGGAATGGTTCGGCATATAGGCAAAAGGTAGTATCAAATTGTGGAAAACCAATTTCTTCTTGACGTGCCACTTTATTACACATCTGCACAGTAGTGGAGTTGAGTCTAATACACAATTTCAAAAATAGGACTGATATCATATCAAAAAACAAAACTGGTAAAAGGGGGCGCCAAGTTCGAATGGTTCGGCAATTCAAAGGCGTGATATCAACACACCGAAACATTCGCCAACTTAATCTCACGGCTTAATAGTTCGAAGGTTAAATGAAAACTTGAACATTGCTACCAAAAGTAGCAATGTTCTAGTTTTCATTTAACATTCGAACTATTAAGCCGTGCAATTAACTTGGCGAATGTTTTGGTGTAAACACCAATCTACCAAACGTTTTGTTCACTTTCAGTCTGTTAAATACTAAGTTTATTTAGTTTAGCTGTGTTTGAATAACCCTATTTACAGTAATAAGTGTCTAAGAATTAATCAAACAACTTCTAAAAAAAATAAGAAACAATTAAAGATTGAAACCTGACAAAAATCGAAATAAAGAAACATGTTTAAACCAATTATAGTGAGAGTCGATTTGTTTTCTCTTGCGAATACAGCGATCGATATGGCTACTAATTGTCTAACACGTGTGAATAATTACCCCTCCTAAGAATACAACCCAAACATCCAAATGATTTCTTGGCCGCGGTTCCACGACGCGTATGCAACCGTAAAACCAGTGGTCCCTTGCATTTCTAGCTTTTTTGCCTCAATCCCCCCGATCCCCCACACATGTTTTGATCAACTGCGTCGGATGGCATGGCGGCGCACACCTCTCAATTAAAGACGAGCCCACTACGATTCTTCAATCGGTTTCATTTTAAACTGTAAGTTTAATTAGAACACTAGTGAACTGAATCAACATTAAAAATATTCAACACCGTTTGGCAGTTTTACGATACGGGAAGCTTCCAAACCGTTTAGTCTCGGCGTTTTGAACATTTCATTTACCCGACTGCGACGTTGCCATGTCGCACGACTGATAAGGATGAAATATCTAGATAGCACAGTCATTGCCCAAAAGTAGTTTTATGAATTTGTGCCCCCCCCCCTCCCCTGACAAAAAAAAATGTCATACACTAGAAGTTGTTTTAAATATTTCTCCTTCCCCCCTCCAAAAAAAAAAAAATACTAAGCATTAAAGTCATGAACGATTGTCCAAACAAGTAGCCTAAGTCTACGCTAATTTCGCATGCCGACATGACTATACAAGCTTGTTATCCAGTTCGTACGAATGAGATCAGAGGAGGTGCGTGCCTATATATAAATAATTTGCCAGTCATTGGTCGGTTGGTGGTGACATCAGCCGCTGACGAAGGCTACATAGTTCCCAGTAATTGGTCGTGGATGGATGACGTCAGTCGACTGAAAAAAAAATAACGAACCTCGTACGTTTGCTGTGAACAAAAATCTTTGATTATTTCTTGTGGAGTATTTTCCCAACGGATTCGACCCATTTTCGAACTTAGACCTAGAAATGTTTCATAGAATGTGTGTGCAAAATTTGACAAAAATCCGATAATTCGTTAAAACGTTATAGCGCGAACACATAGACACACACCCAGACAGACAGACAAACCATTCGCATAAGAGTCTAATCGACTTTAATAATGCAGTTTTAGCATAGGAAAAGCACGCGCCAGGCGGACTGTTATCACCCGTTTGATCACTGCGCCATCTGGAGGTGCTGCTCTATCACGGGGACCGGCAGGAGGTAAAACCTTCACAGTTTGGTATAAGAATATTTTATATGTAACTCTATGCCGTTCAGTACCTTCAGTACCTTCCTAAACTACAACTCAGCTTAACAAGCTCAGCAGAGTATTCGATACGTTATACCTTCACCGCGGCCAGACAAGGCTAATGGATTTGACCAGGATTGACTAATAGATGTGACCAGGCGAGAGCAATGCCAAATTGCGAACCATCTCAGGGAGGTGGTTTGCTGGGGTGGAGGTTTGAGTATCCGCGAGGTAACAGTTTTGCCGGAAACAGATTCATCATTGACGATGGTGACGTCAATCAAGCCGCATCAACACGGCAATTAGCAGGGAATGAGCCAAACTGTCACCAACAGTGGTGCGTTTGGTTCGTTCTGTTTGGTCGTTTAGGAAGGTATTTTTTTTGCACATGTGTGGTGGTTTTGGAAGGAACTGTATGTTATCGTCACAAAATACATTTAAAGTTGTTACAGCTCCTAACTTTAGGTACATCAGATTTCCATACCAGGAAGACCCCTTCCTTGCCCAGATAGCAGGGGTGCTCCAAGCAACTGGGGGTGGATGAGACGTGAATGCTGATTTCAAAACGCTTGATGGGAGTATTTCTAAAGTGCGCTGCTATGAACCGCCATACTTCGCTTACCTTCACGTCTCGTGTTCCCTTTTTTGAATTCTCTCATGCTGCCTCTCCAAAAGCCTGAGTCAGCCGCTTGGTGCACTGCTGTGGGAAAGAGGTGGCAGACGCTGTCAGGTGCCAGATTCCCGTAGGCACGCAACCTGACAGGTTTCCCCTCCACCCCCTCCGAATTGGGCCCCGTCTCATGAGAAGGGATGGTTCCGCAATGAAATACACCGAGATGGGGATTACAAAACTTTAGTATATCATTTAGTAGATTAACATTGATTAAATTTCGAACGATTTATGCTGAATTTACGTGAGAATCAACTGATGTCGTCCATTTGATTTATCAATTAATGGTATCACAAATGGTATAAAACCGTTCCTGCAGTGTCCGCACACCTGCGCCGACTTAGTGTAGTGACTTAGTCATTCATGTCAGCACAGAATGTCACAGGTTCTGCACTCCGAAGCCTTACCTTGCAGTGTCCGTTGTGGTCTGCTCTTCTTCTGCTGTGACACGTAGATAGCTCGTGGTCGTCGTACATTACAAGGTGGGTGGCTGGGGTGGTTGCTTACGTAACCAAATCTTAATGAGGTGAAAATAATACTCCCATCAAATTACAAGTGGGTTAATAACTTGGGGAACGGCCACGCTAAAAGCAAAGGCGATAGCATCACCAATCTCGAACTACTCAAAAGTCAGTCCTAGGAGGTCCTCCAGGCGTTCTCAAACAGTACCTTCCTAAAGCAACGAACAGAACGAACCAAACGCACCACTGTTGGTGACAGTTCAGCTCATTCCCTACTATAGCCGTGTTGCTATGGCTTGCTTACGTCAACCATCGTCAGCAATGAATCTGTTTCCGGTACCTAGTGCATGCTCAATAGCTCCACCGTACTCTATAGCGCATGCTCAATAGCTCAATGGCAAACACCCGCATCCAACGACCCGAGATGGTTTGCAATTTGGCATTGCTCGCAGCTGGTTACATCTATTAGCCTAGCCCGGTCCAATAAATTAGCCACGTATGGCCACGTTAAAGGTACGACGTAACGAGTGATCTGTTGAGCTTGTTGATTTTGATGAGTTGTGATTGCAGTTTCGGAAGGTACTAAACGGCTGACGCAACGTTACTGAGCACGCGCAACATCAAGTTTGGAGCCAAACTGTCTGTAACAGTGGTGCGTTCTGTTCGGTTGTTTAGGAAGTACTGATAGTATCTTTCAGGGCCACAGCAGTTTGACGTCCAGTTCTATTGTCTCACCCACTTATCCCAGTCTGGGCTTTCCAGGTCCTGGAATGGAATGGTGGAATAATCCATGAGTCATACGTATTCGCTTAGGTGAGTTGGGGGTTTCATTTTGCGCCGGCTCCTCTTTTTGCTGGGAGCTTGGTAGGCGAGTAGGAGAGGAGTCTCTGTTGTTGTTGGGTGTGGAGTCTGCGCCAAGCATTGTAATCGGTGGGGGAGAGGGGGTTGTCAGGTTCAAAGTCTAAACCTTCTTCCCCGTTGGGTTGCCAATCAGGGTCAACTCAACAGTGAAGAAGGTTTGGACTTCGAACTTGACACCCCCCCACACACACACCGATTAAAACGCCGCCGTTTGTAATCAGTCATACATAGTCGCTTAGGTGAGTTGGGGGTTTCATTTTGTGCCGGCTCCTCTTTTTGCTGGGAGCTTGGTAGTGCGAGTAGGAGAGGAGTCTCTGTTGTTGTTGGGTGTGGTGGAGTCTGCGCCAGGCATGGTACTCAATGGGGGAGAGGGGGTTGTCAGGTTCGAAATCCGAACTTTCTTCCCCGTTGGGTTGCCAGTCGGGGTCAACGCAACAGTGAAGAAGGTATGGACTTCGAACTTGACAACCCCCCCACACACACCGATTACAACGCCGCCGTTTTCTGGAGAGGAGTCCAATGAGTTGTCGGAGGCGTCATCTTCTGGATCCGTACGGAGCGACGTAGAGATGTGCCAACTTCTTGGTTATTCCCTTCTCAGCATTAGAGGGTGTGGTTGACTATTTTCACCAACTCTTTGGGCTTGAACTTCATTTTCAGTCTCTTCTTGTCATAATTGAGTTTCGTTGTCCCTGCTGCTTCAGCGAGATGAGAAGCTGCCAGGTTCTCCATTTCGCCGAGTTCCCCTGTGTCTGGTCGCATATTGCTCCATTTTTAACCTGAGTCAGTGTCTGGTAGGCTCAGCACGGTGAGGGGGCGTTTCGGATCTCTGCCATATATGAGGAAGTGGGAAGTTTCCCTATACTGATGTGAGGTGGTAGAAGTGCTCCGAAGTCACTGTGGTTAGCTTGCACAAACGTTGTAAGGCAGCCTTTTAACGTGCAGTTTACTATGTCCGTTGGGGTGGGGGTGGTATTGGTCATGTGATGGTGTTTTACCCCTGAAAACTTCCGCTATCAGTTTCATGGCTGCAGTCCTTGCTTTTGCATTCTTGGTTGGAAATAGCCAACAGTATTTGGAGTAGTCTACCATCATCATAATGTACTTGTGGCGATGTGTCATGTTTGACAGAGATCCCATGAAGCTGACTCCACCATGTTTAGGATGTAGTCATGAATCACTTGCTGCATGTCACCCGCTTTCTTGGTTTGTGTATGCTTCGCTAGCCGGCATTTGGGGCAGGATCCGACGTACCGTTTGCAGAACATCCTGGGCCAATATGCTATGGCTCGAAGTCAGTGCACGGTCTTCAACCTGCTTGTTGGTGGTTGTGGCATTCGGGCAGGTAAGTTCACCGCAATACTTCCAGGACGTAAATTGTCCAGGCTTGTTTGGGTCTCCCCTGTTTGAGGCCAGGGGGTCCTTGTGATATAAAAGTTCGATCTCGTCATGAGCGTAGTCCTTGAAGGACTTGTTTGAACCCCACTCTGGTAGGTAACATCAGAGTGCGTGACACTTTCCTGACATCTGGGTCGTCATCAAGGGCTTTGTTGAGCTGTGTCTAGTGGGGGACGTCCACTAGAGGCTGTTAGAGACAGAGCATGGGATATGTTGGGATGGCGATCTAGTCCACCCTTTCTTCTTTGTGGTTATGCAGACTGTAGTGTGTGATGCTGCAGCAGGGTTCCGTGATAGGGCGTCAGCCACGGTGTTTTGCTTTCCAGGCCGGTGGGCGACGTCTGGAGATGAACTGTCCAGCGAGCTGTTCTCGCAGAGCACTTCTTCGAAAGGGTCCATTTGAGGGCCTTGTTGTCCGTATTCAAGAGGAATTTCTAGTTTTCCAACACGTTTCGCAGTTCTTGATCGCTTCCACCGATCCCAAAACCTCCCGTTCAAACGAGTGGTATCATCTTTCCCGGTCTTTCAGTCCACAGTTACAGAACTTGATTGACTTCGTTTCTCCGTTGATGCGCTAGGTGAGCACAGATCCCAACTCTTCGATGGACACATCTGGCTCGATACAGAAGGGCTGCATAAAGTCTAGTAGAGCGAGGGCCCCTGCGTTAAGAAGTTTGGACTTAGTGCCTCGAAAGCCTTCTGATGCTCTGGCTTCCACCGGAACACTGTCTTTCTTGGCGATTTCGTGAAGTGGGCGGGATGTTTCGGCGGAGTCCCTGAGGAATTTCCTATAAAAGTTGCAGAGCCTATGAAAGAATCTCTCACCTTGTGGTGGGCATTGGATCAGTCCTGATGGCTGCCACTTGATCACACACCAGTTGAACTCCTTCAGAGACACCCTGAGGCCAAATCTCTTGAGCTCGGATAAGTCTTCCGTTTTAGGGTGAATCTCGCCGTCCTCAGCCTCCTGCAGATTTCCCCGAGCGCCCGGCAGTGCTCCGTCCAGGTTCTCATTGGCACGACAATATTGTCGATGTACAGTTCCGGTCAAAAAAATCGACCTTTTTCGTAACATCGAGGGTCCTAATAACAACCATGGAGAAATTCAGTTATCTCGAAAACTACTGGAAGGATTTTCATGAGACAAAAACTGAATTGCATATTATATTTTTCTGCTGAATGTTGCATGTCATACGTATAGAAATATAGCATATATCATAACGATTAAACCAGTTTTTGTTTTATTCAATTCTATCCAGTAATTTACGGGATATATTATTAATTATCAACTCGTGTTGCTCGCTCGGCCAATTATATTTGGCTACTTACCATTACGTGTAATGTGTATAGAAATATAGCCGATATCATAATAAGCAACCCAGTTTTTGTTTCATTTAAGTCTGTCTAGTAGTTTTCAAGATATCAACATTTAGGTCAGTGTCACATACATTAATCTTGCAACTTCTTCCGTATAACGAAGGCGTTTTTTTTTACCAGAACTGTACAGTACACATACGGCTCCTATCAGGATCCCTGTCATGGCATGCTGGAGCACCTGGCTGGCCATCATCAGTCCAAACGGAAACACTTTCCACTTGTATGTACCCTTGTGGGAGACGAAAGTTGTGCAAATCGCGATCTGCTCATGGAGCCGGATCTGGTGGAAGCCCTGCACTCCGTCTACAAGCGAGATGTATAAAGCTCCGGCCAGGGAGTGGCAATCAAGAGTCCAGAATCAGTTTTCGGCATGGGATAGCTGCTCACCTTGATCTGTTTGTTCAGTTTTACCGGTAGTCCGGCACCGGTCTGAAGCTGCCGCCATTCTTCTTACATCTAAGAAAGAATGGGGAGACCCACTTGCTCATTGTCTTATCTTTACGACCATTTGCTTCCCGGTTATCGATCATCTTCCCTAGTTCCCTTTTTATGTCTGGCGTGACTCTGTAGGCTGTGTGTGCACGTGGGTGGAAGTAGATGAGGTACTTGTAGTCTTTGATTTGAACTGGCTTTTTTGGTAATACATCTTTGTACGCTTTGAGAACCGCTTCCAAGCAAGCAACTGCCCCACCGTCATCTGGTTGAGTTTCGTGTCAGCCTCCGAGCCGTGTATGAGCCACATGGAATTCTTCAATATAAAGTACGGGTCAGCAGCACGTGTCATGAGAGGGAAGGTGTTTTGGTCATCCCCATTGAAGTTCCCCACGTCGTTCGCATAGTCAATGTGAAACCTCGCCTTTGTGAGATAGGATTTACCCAGAATGCAGTCCATGGTTAACTTGTCATGGATGGAGAAGAGTAGGGTTTCATGATGTTCCTGCGTCACTATCGGAATCTTTATTTGCCCTGAGGGTCTCCAAAGGAGCTGTCAGCGTATGTTGGTAGTTGGGCGTTGTAGGGTCTGATGTCGTTATCTGCCTTTGGATCGAGATAGAACAACCAGTTAGTTATAATTGTTGAGCCGTCACATCCCGAGTCTAGCCAGCTGAAAAATTTCTTGCCATACATAATGGTGTGGATGGAATGCATCGTTCTCGGTGGTCCCAAGTACATCTGAGATGAACCCTCTTGGTGTTGCTGTGGTTTTGGTTTCGGATAGAACGTGGAGATATGTCCCATTTCTTTGCACCTGTAGTGCTCAATGCTGCTGTACCATGGTTGAGGGCCCGCCACTCTCGCCAAGTTCCTCTTCTAGTCTCCATTCCTCCCGTGTCGTGGTGTCTTCTTGACCGTATGATTCGCTGTCCTGGTCCGAAGATTGTGTCGTTCCTCTTGTGAGCTGGGTTGTTGGCGAGGTGAATGGTGGCATCGTCGGGGTTCAGCATGTAGCTTGGCGCTTGCTTGGTTCCTGAGGGTCTCCTTTCATCTTGTGTGGTGGTCTCTGGTTGGGCTGCTTGTCTTTGTTCCCGTTAGTTCTGGTTGGCCTCCGGAAACAAATTAAGTTTGGTAGTCTCTCAACTTCTTTGAAGAGCTCCTTGGGTGATTTGAAGTGGAAAACGCTCAAGATGGTCTGGAGCTGTCCTGACATCTGTGCACTGATTAGATCAGTCTGTGGATGAACTCGGCTGGAGGTTCCAGATGTTGTCATGTGCCCGAGATTAGCACCAACCTTTCATGATCCGAGAGGTGGTTTCTTGAAGGTTTAGCGGAGAACTCTTCTCATTTTGTCCCAAGTTTGCAGCGTCTCGTCCGCTGCATTCCACCAGTGTTGTTACTTTCCCCGATAGTTGGCTTGCCATGACACCGTGCAGCTCACTCGGCGAAAACTGCTTCCCGTTCATGAAAGGCAACATGTTGTCCATCCATTGCTGCAGACCTGTCTCGTACTGCAGTGGAGGCAGCCGAGCGTTGAAAGACGCCAGTGTTGTGGTCAGCTTGGCAAAAAGCAAAGTAATTGACAGGTCTTTCTGTGGTTGGGTTGCTGAGTCTTGTGTTGTTGCCGTACTGTGAAGTGTTAAGGCTTTTCAAGGAATTCAAGACCTTGTATGAACCCTGTAATAACTGGTGAAGGCTGTCTCATGCAACCATGAGCTCACAGCCAAGAACTCGACAATACGGAATACATCTACGAATGCTCACGAGTGCCCCTAGAGTTCATGTTCCTTCACCTCCAAAATAGTGTCGTGATTTTGGGTGGAAGACTTATGTCCTTCAAATACCAGAACAAAGCCACTAAGACACAGTCGAGGGATTCAACCTTACCTAAACTGGATTTACTGGGAGGAAGTGGTCAGCTCTTCTTCATAAAATTCCGGAGTCCGGTGTCGTCACATAATGACATAGAGCAAATGGGACACAGTAAGTGGTCACGATCCCCTCTAGCCACCTTGAAGCTAAAGAGGGTATCACAATTGGAGCAGACATTTCGCAGGAAGCTTTCAATTGGCACAGAAAGATGGGGTGTATACCAGATACAGAAGGGCAGTGCAGGTGAAAGAGGGGCACTCTTTGAACCCTGAAAATGCCAGCGGTTCACCCCCTGGAGCAAGTAGCGAAGGCCAGGAGAAGATGGTTTTCTGCGAGAGGTACTCGAGGGAAGTTTTAGCTATGGTTCGCAGGGGGAATATAGTATGGGCCAGATATGATGAAATAATTACTGTATAACTATTAAATACACATCTTGTTGCACATTTTTTCAGCATAAAATCGAATTTAAGTAAAGGTGACAAGTTTTGCTCCATTTTATCGAAGAAAATAATGACTTTTGCTTAAACTCTTAAGAAATTCGAAAAATGCGAGTTAAAAGTTTTCAGATTGAGGCGGTTTACATAACGAAGTCAAACTCGAACCAGAAATTTTTTCTTACATGCCTACTGCTATGTTCCCAAAGAATGACATGGACATGCAAACTGTAGGCATTCTTTCATAAGGTGATGAAGTCCCAGAGGACGCTGTCGCAACGGTGCTCAACCTGGGGTCCTTGTGTAAATATCCAGAGTGGCCGTGGAAATAGAGGAGATTCAGTTCCAGAGGAGTTTCAGTACGGCGTTGAAGCTATTTTTCAAATTTGTACTGAACGAGAGGGATGAAGATGCACCTCAGTGTTTTGAGGGCAGAATTTCGTTCCACGAGTACTTCTCCCACCAGTCCTAAAATGAGGTGGGAAGTGTCAACTTTGTCTTCAAATCAGGTTAATCTGGGGACCGGCAATGGTAGTGGGCTATGAATCATATCAAGGTGAGCCGTTGAGCCTTGAATCATGCAAGGGGTGGCAAACACAGTCCTGATGGGATCATCGTCGCGAGTTGGGGTAGGAGGTGGTTTGTGGCTTTGTGTTTACTAAAAGCTAGCTGGCAGAAATTTGTGTGGGCCAAAGGAATAACAGCAGCAAGACGTACTGGAATCTCAACATAGCCCTCGCTGCACACCCTAGATATTTCCGGACAAGAGAAAGAAACAGTCTTCAGATCAGCCGGTAGGTAGTCATCTGGGACATCGGTCGACCGAGGTGCTTGGCCATTATGTGAGACACCATTGTTAGCAAACTGTAAGGCCGCGAACTTTTCCACCTACTGATGTTGCAAATCATGCCAGACGTCAGGCATGAAAGTCACTCTTGGTTGAAAACAAGGAAATGGGAGGCGCCCATCAAATTTATACAGTTTTAGGGTATTTAATGCATATTTAGGAGGTTTATAAAGCTAAAAAACGAGGAAATCAGCTAAAACGAGGATGGCTTTCATGTACGAGATGTAGAATCCCTACCCACAGGGAAGGAAGAAATTCCAGAACCCGAATCACCATGTGGAACTGACCGCAAGTACGACACCCAACTGGGGATGAACATCTTGGGGTTGACCTTGGACTAATTAGTCTCTCTTCGAGAAGTATGATCTACTTACATCTACCTGTAATCTCATAAGTGTGCCGACCTTCTGCAGTGGCGATCTCAGCGCTAGTTCAAATTTCCAGGGAGCCGTGAGATTAAAAGCGAGTACCGAGAGCGAAACGACAGCAAGATGAGAGTGAAATGAGAAAAAGCATTTGATGAGCAGAGCGATTTTGGCCTCCACCAAGAAATTAGTACTGTTTGGTGGCGTTGCCAGTCTCCTAACAGTTTCTGGAGGATGTGCTTTGTATGGCGGCTGTGGTTAAGTAGATCGTCCTTCTTGAAGAGTAGTTCATCCAAGGGTTGACCACATTGCGGTTGAACGTATAAGGCTACAATGTACGTTTAGAGAAGACTGCTGGTGTGACCGATGTGGAAAAGCTAACTGGTACCAAATTGACCTATCTGAGCGAGATGACCGAGGGCAGACAGACGACGATTAACTGGTGTGGGGAGGTTGACCGTCCTGTACTGGAAACACCCCGACAGGATTGTTAAACATGGAAGTCATGAAACGTCAGAGACCGCAGTAACCTGCCTACCAGACTGGACCATAGATAGGAGAGGGTTGACAACATTGGCTTTAATAAAGAGATCCACCGAATGGTCATGGATAACGGATGAGGAAGGCAAGGTAGCCACTAGACAGTATCAGAGATGATGCTCAGGAAGGCACATCTTAAACATCTTACCAAACACTAAAATTCACGTTTTAATCTAATGGGGATATTTTAGTGCGTTGATGTTGTAGGTAAAGTCAGTTGCCTTGGCTGGAATTTCACTGGGTAGGTTAAGGAGTTTCATCAGGTCAAGATTTTCCCTTCGGCTTGCTTTTCCTCGATTTGCTTTAATAGCCTAATAGTAGACAACTGATGAAAACACATAGCGTAACAAAATATAAAAGATAAGCTCAACAACATTTTAAGACAAACATCCAAGTTACTTAAAACAAAATGCAAGCTTGTCTTTATCTTGCTCAAAGTTACGGTAATATTTTAAATTGCGCTAATAAAATAAATAAAAGGACTTTCAAGAACAATTACAATTTCAAGGAATTCAAGGCCTTGATTTTTTTCTCAACAAATTCAAGCACTTTCAAGGACGTAAAGTACCTTGCGAGAAAATGGAAAAAAAAATTCAGTATAAATTTTTGTTTTAACCTTCCCAAAATGAAAATACTCCCAGCATAGCTGGGGTACAAAGTAACACCCTCGCCAGCAGTTTATACTATCTTAAAATTACCCCTATTTCTTGCCTATATACCTTATGTGGTTGATCCAGCCACCACAATATAGTAATCGATCGAAAATCCCGCTGCCAGGGCCCATGAGGATGAAAATTTTCATATTTCATGTTCACCGATTTCGGATGGATATCAGGGTGTTGAATGGAAGAGTTGTAGGATCTCTGAACCAAAGCACAAAGCCACAATGAAATCGACAAACTGAGTTTTTTTTGAGTTGGGTTTACAGGAACAAACAAGGAAGTCCTCCCTTTTAAGAACGCAGATGATATCAATCCCCTCTATCCAGATTAAAGCTTAATGTGGGATCCATAATAGGCTTGAAAGCTTCTCCCGAGTGCTGGCTTTTGGCTTTGAATAGTGGATTTTATACAGAAGAATCGCTGAGGACCAGTTTACGGCAAAGAAAGCCACTCCTTGGATCTAACAATCTTGAAGCAGGTGACAAGGGACAGCGAGAAGGCAGTTTTTTGAAAGAGAAATCCCACAGAAGTCTCGCCTAAAAGGTTCATCACGAGGGGAATTCATGCTGGCCTAGGCCAACGTTAGATTCCACACAAGGAAGAGACAACAGGTCTCTGGATGTTAAATTTGGAAGGCTCGAAAAAGTCGGGTGAGAATATCATGCGAAACCTACTCTGCGTATCCTACCGCAGTTAACTCGCGTGTAACCTACTCGGTGTGTCTTACCACAGTTAAGGCGGAACTGATTGCTGAGCTGTAACCCTTGATGGTGATTGGAGACAAACTCCTTTGGAAAAGGAGATTCTGTGAAGTATGTGAAGCCTAGAAGGGATGTGTTGCAAGGGTCTTTCCTTTACATCAGTGTACCAGATCTTCCACTTGGGACATGTAATCTTGATTGAGAATGGACGGAGGGCTTGCAAGTTGCAGGAGATGTTTACATACCCTACTTGATAGTCTCATGCCAGAGAAACTTCCTCTCAGTCTTCACCCATGCAGTTGAAGTCCTTGTCAGTTCGGCGAAGGGTCCGGACGCCGTTTTAGGTCAGAAGGTTAACTGTTGGGAGTTTCTTTAGAACGTTGGGAAGAAGGACAAATGATGGGAACAGGTAACTGTAGTTCCCTGGCAGTCCAAGCTGATAGCGTCTGTCCCCCATGCCCACAGACCTAGAGTAGCAAAGACGAAGCTTGTCAGACAACGATTCCCGAGAATGGTGAACAGGGCCAAAATTAGTTTCCCCACTTCAGAAAGAGATGTTGAAAGAGATGAGATGTTGATAGACATCCATGTGAAGGGTCCATTCGGCGGTCGAAATTTGTCAGACAGAGACAATTCATCCGCTAGCACATTGAGAAATGAGCATCCTGGTACATGATGAAGTGATGGCGAAATCCTCACTTGAAGGCACATATTGAAGATATTGGATACCTCCTGATGCTGGGAAATAGATTGGTTCCCACCTTTCTTCATAGATAGGCTACTACTGTACAGCTGTCCAACATAATGGTGACATCTTCCGTCCTCCAGGAATGGGCGTAGGGCTCGAAAATTATGTGGTTTGAAACTGCAAGCTTTTAGCTGCAACAGATTCTTTCATTTTGCTTATCAACAAAAACAAAACCTTTAGCCAGCCAAATACGCCACATTCTGCACAACAAGCGTATGGTTTGCACGGTAACAATGACAAACGAAGAGCAGGGGTCGAATTTTTAAATTTTGATCAGGGTGCAAATTTGCACCCAAAATCTGCTACTGAGGTGCAAAAAAGTCTTTTGGAGTGCAAAACCACAATTTAAACCAACACTGGTATCCTATTTTACAGCCATTAAAAATTCGAACATTCAGCATCTCAATAATTATGTTGTTTTCCTGCAGTTTGCTTAAAACTGACTTAATTTCACTATTCAGCTGAAAAACCTATACCCATAGTTTAACCAAAAGCAGTAAAAAATGGAGTTTGAATTCTTTGGAAGGAAAGGTGTCACCAGAAATCTAATTCCAAGCTGTTTAAAATGCCGCAAACCGCAAGTCTATAGCCTGGTTGGTTCAAAAGTTGTGAAAAATTCAATTTCGGCGTGCAGTTTTGCACTTCAAGAGCTGCACCAGGATTTTGAAGTCCGATTTTGTGGTGCAGTTTGCCCCCTGTGCATCCAAATATTTCGACCCGTACTGATGTTTAATTTATGCTGTCAAAAATTAGCAAGCTATATGTAGACGTCTTCAAGTATCTGTGTGATTTGAGTAAATATACCCGATTTTTTTTAAAGTAAAAATTACCTTCCGTATGAAAAAAAAAGTTTTCCCTCTGTACATACATTTTGAAATGCATACTTGCAAATGCAAATTACCAAAATGAGTCATTACTGTATGCAGTCATATTCTGTCACTTCTACAAGCTTGATCTATCTTCTTTTCTTCAAATGCATGCCATTTGTCGTAGAAATTCAGTTATCCCACATTTTTGATGCACCAAACTCTCATCCAGCCCCAATTACTTCAGAAACAGACGTTCTACTGTACTTTGAGATGGACATCATTTCAAAATTTCACTGCGTCCAGTTACTTATCACAAACAAATTTTTATTCTGTTATGTTATTACTACATTTAAAAACATTCTGGTTTTACCATGTCATTAGTAAACACCATACCAATAAATGCAGAAAGAAACAGAGTCTGTGCCCCCCCCCCCCCCAAAAAAAAATACATATATCAATAAAAGTAAAATTGGTTGCTTAGTCTGATTAAAAATTGTGTACAACCGAGATTGCACTAACCAAAACAACCACATCTAATCTTGGTTTTTAACATGCTTCTTTCACCTCTTGCGAACCACATTAAACCAAGCAATCCTATCTTGTTTATCAAAAATATAGGCTACAACAAGTTTAAACAAAAAAAAAAGGAAAATCACATTTTTCTTACACCTTAAATAATAGTTATCTCTGAAGTTTTTCACGTTAAGGAGTAGTGAATTAGATCAACTACTCTATCACAGCAATAAATAAGCAAAATACTTCCACACACTCCTGCACTCTTCGACAGTGGCAATACTATTTAGCAGCCAACAAGGTTGTCTGTTGCGACAGCATATGGTGGCGAGCACGCTTTTCTTGTTGATGTATAGCCTCTTGTTCTGACTCTTCATGGCTTGGATGCCAGAAACGAGCCACCATTCGTTCCATGTTGACGGCATAAACGCTGTGTGACTGAATAGCACTCCGGTTCACCTATTAATACGGAAATCGTTATAGTAATGATAAACAGTAGAACTGTTCAGGTACCACTTTTTAAAATCCTATACTAATCCTGGCAAGTCAGCAAAATTGATCCAGTAACAATAATTCACATTGAGACAAAAAAAAAAAAAAATTCACTGGGGATAAAAGGCAAAACGCTGTGTAAGGTGAGCAAACAATTATGCAGTGTGTGTTGCACAGCCACAAAGATATTTACAGTATTGGTTGCAGATGGATTATGCCGATCAGATACTGTGGAATCGCCACCACTATGATACTACAGTTAAACCCCCGTTATAACAATACCTCTTATAACAATAACCCTATTATAACAATACTGTTTTGAGGCTCTTCAAGCAACAATGCATGCAAAACTGATTGTTTATAACAATAAACCTGATATAACATTCGGTTTCCAAACTCCCATGGACTATCGTTATAAAGAGGTTTCACTGTAGTATCAGTATCGAGACAGCCCTAACAAACAGCACAGAGTGGTTAACAAAAAAACGAGCCTTTTTTTTCATCAAACAAACCACAAACTGGTAAACGCCGAAGACAGTGATAATATTCAGACATCGTAAAACACAAGAAACTCTTGTGACCTTCAAGAACGTTGAATCAACAGTTTTCACAAATTTTCAAGGAATAAAACACCGTTCCTCTGCTTCAGAAGACCACAGCAAAGAACATTCAGGAAAGAGTGAGTATCAATTGAACGAACGTTCTCTGATGTTGTGCGGACTTCTGAAGAGGAGAAACAGCATTTTCTTCCATGAAAATTTAAGAAAACTGTTGATGCAATGTTCTTGAAGGTGATAAGTGTTGCTTGTATTGTAAGATGTCATCAAACAATTTCAATTTCCTGTCAAATCTGATGGCACCACAACAAAAGCATTAACTAAATGATGTTGAACTGAATAAGCCAAAAACACACAGCCAATACCAAATTCAATTTGAATTATACCTCCGCTGTCACAATTGGAGGATGTTTCTTAGCAATGGGATTCAGAATTGAGCAGACGATACTACGGTTGAGGTTTAGATGCAGTTTTGAGACAATGATGTATTGTCGTTCAGACTTAAAGGATTAAAAAAAAACAATTTTGTATTGCAGCCCATGACATCTGAAATAAACATGGGGCATGCACCACTGCAAATCAGTCAATTAAAAAAAAAAAAGAAATCGCTTTTAACCCTTAACTTTCCAAAGCATTTGAAGATGCGTTCCGTCATTGGCCAGTTGGCACCACGTGACCGATTTGGCCTGCTCTCATTGGCTGACGCGCGATTTCAACATGGTCGTCTCGGCTCGCTTTGGATGTCAAGTGAGCGCTTTTGTTTAGTGCGTCCTTAAGATGAAGTTTCACAACATTAAGAAATTAAAACTGCAGCTAAGATGCAAAACTAAAACAGAAAGGAGCCTATAAACTGTCATACTATCGCTTATCAGTTCATTACTGCCTGTAATTAAAAAAAAAATGGTTCTCCAAAACTATTAAAGCCATTTATCTTAATTTTACCGTGCGCCTTAATGAATATCTATTGCGTGCCAAGTAGTAAGTTATATTTTTCGCAAGAGTACCTCACTCTACAGGTGAAGACAAATTTTTTTGTAACTCACTACTTAAAGTGTTAAATGAAAGGTTAAAATCTTAGTGAAACAAAGGGAAAATGTTGGCCAGTTCATTTTTCGAGAAAATTAAAAGACAACCCTCCCTAAACAGTTTGAATCGATATTAAATGCAGCCTAACACACATTAGAAAGTTTCCTTTATGGTGCGAACTGCATTTCTTTGAACTGCTTTACAGTACCTGTAATGCTTCATATAAATCTTGTAAAGATACAGGTGGAAGTCCTCGGCTCTCTTGCGTGCCACAAGCTATCTGAAACACAGCTTCAGCTTCAGCTTGGTCTACAGTTGGCTTAATACTCGGGACGTGATCTCCTTGGCTCGATATGGCAGTTGCATTGCTTTTTTAACAAAAAAAAAAAGACATGTTGTAGCAGGAGCTTGCTGAAACCAGTTGTTTAACCCTGCAAGTATTACCAGATGAGTGGAAAGTACTGTAAATCTAAAACAATTTGCTTTTACAGCAACAGGTAAAGCTATGTACCAAGAAAAGATAAAAAAAAAAAAAAAAAGGGTTTTTGGGTTGCATGAAAAAAAATTTTTTTTTTTTAGGTGTCCTACAACATTTTACATCGTAATATTATTTCTGCTAGAAATTGACTAAAAGCTTCATACATTCAAGGAATCAACGTTTTATCGTATTTACCGGCAAAATTCCTGAGTAGCATTCGCCCACTTTTACACTGTAGGTTTGTAATCTAGCAAATTAACGATTGCTTCTAGCAATTTTCTTCAGGCTAACAGAGGGTTGTTTCTTTCCTTGTTTACATCTCCACTGTCTGTTGTTTTGACGTTAGGTTGTGTATCTGCTGCCGTGCATCCTTGAATAATCTACAACGTGGAAGTGGGCGAATGCTACTCGGAAATTTGTCCATTAAATATGATAGTTCGTTTCACAGTACAGTAATCGTTGTGACGATCTTTTTTGTAACGTTTAATCCCCTAAAATCTTCGTTTTTCTGCACCAAAATTAACTAAAAGTTTCATACATAAAGCAAACCAAATGAACTAGTAAGGTAATAAACTTAATTTCCTGAACAAATGAGACTACAGTAAAACCTCAATTATCAGAACAAATTGGGACCAAGGGTAGTTTGGATAATTGAAAATTTGGATAATCCGATTAATGTTAATAAACCAGGCGTACTGCATTCAAGGGAAAAATTAAGGGCAATACCTATATTGTTTACTTAAATAACCTTTATTCATATTTTCAAGATTGCCAATGACTGAAGGAATTAAATGCGATTAAACTATTTTGCTAATAACAGTAAAACACAGTACTAAACTAAAATGGTACTGTACCGTAAATTAGAAATAAAAATAAATTAAAATTGCTTGTGTGTGATGAAAATAGCGCTAGGTTTAAGCGAACGGAGACTAACTTTCAACCGCCATCTTGTCGCGTTTGCAATCAGGGAATCCCTGGGAAATCCCATTTCTTGCTGCCATCAACGTCACTGCCTCAACTGCTCCGTTTCGAAAGCCGTTGGCGCGTTCCGTAGTATTGCAAATTGTGAGCTCCGATTGGTTAATTTGTGGCACGTGACATTGGGGCCAGTCATAATGTGACGCCACGCGAAGCGAGTCAATATCGCCTCCACTGGAACTCGTGAGAGCGCGTTCTTTGTGAATGGCCAGCTAGGAGCCAACGATGGCAGCTTGCTACAGATTGCGGGAAGGCTATCGACGAACGGCAATATTTGAGGCCATAATTATAACAACTTTACTTGCTCAGTTATACAAATATTAAAAAAAAGATTACGGAGTTGGTAAAAAAAATACTGTAAAGTAACAACCAGTGGCTGTTAGCATTCAAAGATTGCTTGGGTTCAGCAAGTATTGATATTTCCTTTAGGCCTACTCTAGTTTTCCGGTTTTCTTGGTCAAGGGCACTTTGGATAATCTGGGTGTTAGGATAACTGAGGTTTTACTTTAAAGGCACGGCGTCAATGCTAGACTAAACAGAAGTATGAAGTGAAAAATGAATTATAACTTTGTTACTGCCCATCCTGAATTAATGCTAACAGCCCATGGACATTTAATAAGATGTCACGAAACATGTTTTGTTACTAAGAGTGTTCGTTAAGAAACGTAAGGGAAAAAACCAAAGATTCTTTCTTTAAGGAAGTTATTTTTCTAGGACTGGAACGGTTGTATTTTTCACGTTTTCAATGAACCATGCAATCTCTACATTCTTCACTTTTATAAAAAAAAAATCAATTGTGAATCACAGTTTTAAAAACCAATGGGGCAAACACCGTTAAGAATATCTTTAAAAATTAGGCTAACTGTAAATACGTCACAAACGGAATGAAAGGCAAAAATGTCCCATTACGTACTACCAATAAACAAAAAAAATCTTCAAAACAGCCAATCACTCAGCATTTGATTACAACGAACTTCATGGCTTATTAATTGAGTGAAACAACTGATGCTTCCTGGCAGAATTATCTATCTGCCAGCAGGTGGAGACCTCGGGCGGGTTAACAAATACAAGATAAAGGACTAAAACTCACCTGCCAACAACATTTTCCTGCAATTTGAAGGAGTTTTGCCTGTATGGATCAGGAGCTGGGGTGCCCATGCCAAATGTAAAGCGCCCTTCTCGCAGGCGATACGAGTGACGCTGTGTAAACACAGCCATCAGGATGGTCTTTAAATGATGCTGCAAAAGGAAAATTTCAAATAAAACCATGGCATAAAATTTATTGCTGTTATCCTTGCTGTCAATTATGAAGGTTGGCTTTCCGTTAAACAATGAAGATTCCTACTATGAAAGCTTACATTACGATCGGGAACTACTCGTTCGTTTCGCACTATGCTCCATTTTTAAAAATTAAAATATTTGTATACACAATATCTAGTAAATTTTCGACAACTTATATTCAGTAAATGGTAGTACTGTTATTCATCTGGTTTTAAATGTGTGAACTTTTCAATAATTTTGCAGCATAAAAACCGGCGATTTAAGGGGCGAGCTTAACTGTCGAATTTCATGATTTTCACCTTAAGCATGGGGGGGGGGGGGACCTCTAGCTGTACATGGGCATTTAATACATTTATGATATTATTCTACTACAGCATACAGACTTCTTAGGTTTTTCAAAATTGTACTGGATCTGGATTTACATTTCATTATTCCACAGCAGCAAAACGACCAGGAACTACTCTTCTAATCACATCGTCGTTTGTGGTTTCAAAATTTGACGCTTGTCGTAGCCCTATGCAGTGATGTTGCCGTTCGCTCCAATGCTTCCACAGCCTAGCTCTAAAGTCTTTGTTGACTCGATGACCAATGTTAGGGTGCGATGGACCTTATAAATTCATAATTTTGGCGTGTATTCTTTATGCTCTTGGATAGCAACTGAAAGTCACTCCTTGTGTTTGAAACCAAGAGAGTTTTAGTATTTCTCCAGTCAATAGGATAGTCAGTCTCCGTGCAGTGGGTGGCTATGCTGTTCGCCTCCACTTCATTTCGTGTTGTCTGCGTGGCATGGCTTCATTATCATGTGGATTCCCTTCCTTGTCTCGCCTGTATACGTGACCTCACACCCACCGCATGGAATTCCATGAACTCTTTCTTTCGTGTTTGTGACATTACTCAATGCCTCATCAGGTCACCTGTTCTTCGTTGGGTCTGGGAATGTCTCGCGCCTGCCATTTGATTACAACGAACTTCAGGGCTTATTAATTCGCCTCTACGAACGAAACAAATTATGTTTACTGGCAGAATTATCGACCCGCAGGTGGAGACCTCGGGCGCGTTATAGAAATAGAACCGTGTGCGTGGCCTTCTGTACTTTTCTTTCTCAACATCAACTGCTCTTTTAACTTCTTTCCATTCAGATCAGCATCAATTTACAGGGTTCGCACACTATAAGTTTAAGCACTTTCAAGGACTTTTTTCTGATACTAACATAATTTTTTAAGGACTTTTCAAGACCAATATGATTTTTCAAAAACCTGTATTAATCAACCAACTAACTCAAACTACTGAGCCTGCTCAGCTCATATAAGAACTAGTTTTACCAAGGAAGGGCCAATCACCTCATTAAACACTAAAATGTTCAGTTTTTTTTATGCGCGGGAAAAAAATCCAAAGAAAAAAAATTAAGAAAAAATATTTTCTAGCTTTTAATTGTGTTATTGACTTTATAAGTTAGGTAAAGTCTGTTGCCTTGGTACAAATTTCACAAGGCAGGTAAAGGAGTTTCACCGGGAAACGTTTTTTTTTTCCCTTCTGCTTTTTTCCCCATCAACGCCATTCCTCGACTTTTCCTAGATTCGTTACAACAGCTGAGTAAACAACTAATCAAAAGGTCTGGAGCAACAAAAATTTAAAGGAGAAACTCAACATTTTACAACAAACATGCAAGAAGAAATTGCAAGTTTGTCTTTATCTTGCTCAAAGCTAGGGCATTCTTTTAAATTGCGAAAAAAATTAAATTCAAGGCCTTTCAAGGACATAGCTACCAATTTCAAGGAATTCAAGGCCTTGATTTTTTCTTCAGAAATTCAAGCACTTTCAAGGACTTCAAGCACCTTGTGCGAACCCTGTATTTAGGATCCGTTGTACACAATCGCTGACTCCTTTCTAGTATGCAATTCCATGCCTTCTCGGCCCATCATTCAGCTCTTTCTATCGTCCAGCTTCCATTTCCTTCTGCTTATCTCCACACATTACGACCGCCGCTCTTAATCAGCTTATTAAGTACCCCAGATGGTAAGCAGCTTGATGGATCTACCTTTCCGTTCCTCCGATTGTGGCCATGCTTCTTTCATGGTGTAAAACCTTTTCACAATTCTCACTAACTCTTTTTTGGCGATCATTTTATGCTGATGTCCAAATTTAAGGCGATACCACGTTCAGTAGCAGTTCGTTTCGTGTATGGCTGGTGGTGTTTCGTTCCTTCCTCCATTCTTGTCAACCAGACATATAGAAAGGATCGTCAAATGCTTGAGAAGTCTGCAAAGACGGAGTGAGTTGCAGCAAGAAAAAGCCTTACTGCATGCCGTCTTGGCCTACATTTACGTGCAGTTTGACGGAGTAATATACGTACTGACAAGAGAAGGGAGTGTCAACGGGATATTCATGCTCACCAGCTATAGCACAGATGGTGCTTTAACACCTGGATTGTTTTGTTTTAAGTAATCAAGAGCTTACATTGTGAAACAAATTTGTAGATGACATTATTGTCAGTTATGAAACAAAAGACATGTCACCAGGATCCTTGTACTGGTTAAAAGCTGGCACGAAGACAAAGTTCAGTTGAAATTGAAAAGGAGAAGTCCGGTTGAAAACTGGAAGTCCGGTTGACAAGAATGAAGGAAGGAATGATACACTACCAGCCGTACATGAAACCAACGGCTAATGAACGTGGTACCCCCTTTAATTCGGACCCCAGGATACCAACTTAAAATGATCACCCAGAACGAGTTTGTGAGGATTGTGGAAAGGTCTCAAGTATTCTCAAGTATTTGGCTAATAAGCTAATAATACGCTGGTCATGGTGGTTCTAATCTCATGATTTACCTAACACACATGATTTAAAAAAAAAAACCATCCAGGTTATCATCTGTTGGGTGGTCATCCGCCAAGCCAGAACTGCAACTTAACATCTGCAATTTTTAAGTATCTTGTAACTTGAACTACAAAACTGGCAATATTTAACGCTTAAAGCAAAAAAAAAGTGGTCTTAGAACCTTGCGGAACTCTACTGGATACATCCTTCGAGTTTTACTGCCAATAATAAGCTAAGTTTTAGTTCACCTGTTTAAGAAAACAATCCAAGTTAGAATTGGGCATGTTAACCGTAAAATTGTACTTACGTGGCGATAATGTTGTACAGTGGCGATAATATGACAAAAGCCACTCAGAACACTTTCACCACCGCAACGGACAAATAACGTTAGTTCTCTAGAATTTTCAAAGAAATCACCATTCTTCTTCTTCGGAAGCAATAAGTACTACGAGGTGAGAAGTTTGCATGGTGTGGAGGTAGCATGAACTTCCCTCTCACTCCATTTCACCACTGATCTTTGTCACTCGATACGGGTTAGAGCTGGCCGAGTGCACAACATTCGCAAAGCTTGGGAATCAACTCTGGCCGGATAATATTAAATGGTAGGCCGCGATTACCGGCGAATTCGAAAACGGCGCTTGTAAACAATGTTGAAGCAAGATGTGATCAGGGAATAATTCAACCTTAAAAGCCTGATGATGATGACAACAGTTAGTTGTTGAAAATTTGCTGGACATAGGAGTAAAGCTAAGTTTAAGCATAGGAGTGCCTAGTTTGTGGAAATGTGCGTGATTTTTTTGTGAATTTACTTTTGTGGAAAGGTCTTGCACCGTGAAAGAGGCATGGCCACATCTGGAGGTACTGAACCCACTGGTAGTACTTAATAAGCTGATAAGAGCGGCAGGTTGCAATGTGCGGATATAAACAGAAGGAAATAAAAGCTGGGCGACTAAATGAGCAACGATTAGGGATGTGCAGTTTTAATATTTTGGGGAAGAACACCTCGATTTCGCAATTCCATTTTTTTTCCGATTTTAAACTGTGAACTTTATTTTCATGCCAGCTGTTAACCAGTTCAAATTGAAATATTTCAATTTGTATCTACTACATGGGCTAGCCTTTGAAAAAATTATCAAGTTTCAGTAATTACATTCCTGTAAACTAATGTTACTCCAATACCTGCCAACTAATCTTTGAATTGTGTGTTCTTTTGTTACACAAAACTACATTTGGTATTAACACAAAGCTAGAAAGCAAGCCGCTGCCTTCCCCCACCCCTCTTTTGAAGAGCACCATCCTAAGATTTTATTTCGTCGAATTAACTTCATTGTGCAAGTCTGGCCAATTATTGCCCCTTAGTTGATTGTTAAACTTAAACTAGTCTAAAACGAAGCCTGAAGTAGGCAGATGAATAACAATACAGTAGAACTCCGATTAACCAAACACCCTGATTATCCGAACTCCCATTCTTACAAAATATTCAGAAATTTGCCATTTTTTAGATAAGGAATAAGCATTGACTTTGGTTCATTTACTGGAGTCTTTTATATGCAAAATGTTGTTTTCAGCAGTCGTTTATTATCAAGCATAGTTCACAAACACTAAAACTAAGCAAAGAAAAAGGTTTTATCTTTTATTTTGCCTGTAAATTGGATGATCCGAATACTAAGGCTTGGCCGATACCAACTTCGACCAATCCGATCCGATCCGATGCTACATCACCGATATCGATACTTCAAGGCATTACTTCCAGTAAAGTTAATGTTTCTTCAATATTTGAAACAAAATTTGATAAAAAATTCCGAATCTCAAAGCTCTATGAGCAAGCACCTTGCAGTAAAGTGTGTGTTTTTGGAACCGTTTTTGGTTTTTGTTAAATAATTTGAGAATGACTGAAGCTATCACACTGAAATTAGCACCATTGGAAAGCTCTCGAAAAAATGGTTAAAATGGTGTATTGGAACATCAACAACGGACAACTTTTGGTGAAGATATCGCAAAAACCGATATTTGATCAAAACAGTTAGCCGATGTGATCCGGTGCCGATACCGATGCTAATATCGGTATCGGCCGAGCCTTACCGAATACCCTTCGGTCCCAATTATAATCGGGGTTGTACTGTAGACTGTCTGCGGCCTTGCAGTGCTGGAAACACCGGTTCTCGTCAGACCACCGAAGTTAAGCAGCATTGGCCCCGATTGGTACGTGGGTGGGTGACCTCCTGGGAATCCATTCCAGGTGCTGCAGACATAGGGCCTTAGGGCTTCGGCGGGCAGATGAGCGGGTGCGGTTAACGCTCGCTAAAACCCTTTGAACTGTACTACCATTCACTGAATATTTTAAAAGTGTCGCGCGAAATAAACGAGTAGTTCCCAATCGTAATGCTGCAGACAGTAGATAAAATGTAAATCCAGATCGAGTTACAACTTTTAAAAACCTAAGAAATCTGTATGCTGCAGTAGAATAATTCCATAAATGTATTAAACGCTAACTTAAAGCTCGAGCGAGAAAATTGTTTTTTTTTTTAAACTTTCAAAGGCACTAAATTACCGAAATGGAGTTATTTTAGGGCTCCGAGAAAACTTAGGCACCTTTCCACATCCTTAAGCCCTTTAGCTGAATTCTCGCGGACCCCATTTGAACTGCATTTTTTTTTGCCCCTCCTCTTAATCCCTGTGTGACCAGGTACGAACATGCATTTGTACCAGTTTGCATTGCAGCCCGTTAGTCTTCAAGAGCTGCTGGTTCAAATTTTCGACAGGTTGTTGAGTGTTGACCGAACACACAGAAAAGAGTCCTATCTTTTTCTGGCTCTCCTACTACTGTGCAGAAGTTTGTACAGTAGTAGGAGAGCCTGACGAAGACAGGTGGACTCTTTCTGTGTGATTGTTCTACAGTATAACCTCGTTAATAAGAATTCCCGCTTAATAAGAGCTTTTTTCAAGATTTTGGTTGGTCAGCTACTCAGTCAGCACTAAATATATACGGCTATAACGAACTCTGTTAATACGAACAAATATTTACAATTCTAGCTTATTTTTACGAATTTGCTGTTCGCAACGGTTTCTTTTTCCTCCCCCTTGAATTTCGTTTTGTTTCACGTAAAACATCAATCGCTAGTTGACTCCATCTTAGGAAGTGATAAGAGTTTTGTCTGTTTGCGCAAACGCGAACGTCAAGGACGAATGAAAAGAAAATACCATATATAGGTAGGCTACATTTTTTTCAAGTAGCAGTTCAATTTCTCTCATCCGTTTAATAAGAACATTTTTAGCAGTCCCCTTAAAGTTTGTATTAAAGAGGTTTTACTGTACAACCTGTCGACAATATGCTGATGCAGTAGGTATTGGGCCATTTTGAGCACAGAATGAGTCGTTTTTCATGGATTTAACTGTTATATAAAGTAAAATGGTGTTTTTAACAAGGGTAAATGACTAAATACTATTTCCACCTGTGGCGGATTAGTTTTTTTGGTTCAGTTTTTAGTGACAATTAGTTTACATATTCCAGACTAACCGTTAAAAAACTTCACTTCGTACGGGGTAAATTTTCTAAACAGACCTTCTACTAAATATTGCACGTTTACCGTAAACGGCTGCAATTCGCTAGCCGGGTAGCTTTTAAGAGTACCCATCGGAATTGCTGATTATTACGTACTCAGCGTGGCAATATCAACATGTCATGGTGCCATGCCTCAGGGCCATTACCATGACACTTCCTGGCCTTCCTTGGAGCACCTGCTACCAGCCCGTAACTCTGTAGAGTGGAATGGATACTGGAGAGCAGCATCTCTCGTGCTGTAAACACATCTTATTAAATCATCATCAAAACTGTCTGTTCAGTCGCCAGAATTGTGACACCTCCCCTGTGCTCGGATCGGGAGGGTCACGGATTGAAGGGTTAGACGAGTCGATGCTGTAGTTTTGATGATGATTTAATTAGACGAGTTTACAAAACAAGAGATGCTGCTCCAGCATCCATTCCACAACGAGTCTCTCTTTCCTCATTCCTAAGGAGGTAGCCTTAGGGGCTCTACAGCGATACGGGCTGGTAGCAGGTGCTCCGAGGAAGGCCAGGAAGTGTCACAGTAACGGCCCTGAGGCATGTCACCATGACAAACATAAAAATCATTCGCTTTACAAAACTAAGGTGTATGCACAAATTCACTCAGTTACCTCCACTGCGTAGAGCATAAGACGTACTGCATCATCTTCGACACTGTCTAGTCCGCAGTCCCACGCGGTTATGAACATGCGCCCGTGTACCATTGCAAGAGCGGGTAAAGTAGCCTCTCGGGAGCACAGGACTACACGCTCCTCTTCGGCAGCTTCTTTCGGTACGACTTGGGGTGCAGAGAGGAGGGGATTCACAGGTCGGAACCTGTGCTGGAAACAAGAGAATCAAGTTGAAGCCTAACAGCACTGCAGAGCTTACAAATAAAACATTGTTCGTTACTGTGAAAGTTCTCGTCAAAGTTTGAGCCATAATTCCGAGAATTATGTTGAAAATTACCGCTCATTTTTCAACATCATTGGGATCAGTTGAAAACACCATTGGGAGAAACCTAAAGCAACAGCTTGGCAGGAAGTGGAAGCTAGATGAGCTAGTGAGGACGCTACCACAAAATACGGGAGGCTACGAGGAGCGTCAGTTACAAATTCAAAGCAGACGATGATGTTGGAGCACACGGAGGCCAAAAACTTTTGTCGAAGTGCCTGAAGAAGGTGGCAGCCAGCCACTAAAAATTAGCAAGTGTCTTCGTCGTGAACAATGAGCGGCCATTTTCAACATAATTCTCGTAATTATGACTAAAGACACATAATATTTGCAAATTTTTTTTAACCATTTCTGCTGCAAGTTGAACCAAATTCCACGATTTTTTAAACCATTTCTGCGACAATTTCCTGCTGCCAGTTGAACCAAATTCTAAATTTTTTTTTTAGCATTCCTGCGGAGTTATTCCGCAAGCAAAAAACTTGCATCACATAGCCTACGGCCGTTAAGAGTTAATTAAGTGGTCAAGAGCGCACACATTGTTTTTTCTAAGCGCATGAAAGTTTTTTAATGCCACTGTGTTAAAAAAAAAATTCCGTTCATGCATCAGCGTTTTCAGTGTTTCACCAAACACTTCCTGGAGCCTACAACCATCATCAGCCCTTCGTTCCATTCATATGCTCCCCTCGAAACGAATCTAAGGCCCTTCAGAGGCATGTCACAACTAAAAATTTGTTGCACATATTTGATAGGGGTTTCTTAGGATCTAAAGAAAAACTTTTATCAGATTCGCAAGATTTGCATCTGGCAACCTGAAGTTCGACAACGAATCCAGCGCTAACCAAAGTTTCAACTTACAGTACTCGGCATGACAACATCCACTGGATATTCTACCTTCACAGCGTCTGTTATTAATTCCGAAATCATTATGTTATGTTTTATTACCGTAAAAATAGTTTAAAGTTGCTTTATTCCGTCAATATTCACGAGTCGATCGTTTAAAGCTCACTCCCAAAGCTTTGTCCTATGCCATTGTGACCGGCTATCCGCAAAGCAACACGCTCGTGCTAGCGCCAATGGATGCAACCTTCACTCGCTTCGCGTGACGTCACGTGTGAACAGCCGAAGAGTCACACGTCGCGAACGAACCAATCAGCGCTCGCGATAGCGAAAAGCTCGAACAAAGGCTGTTGAAACAGCACATTTCATTCAAGGAATACAGGCAGTGACGAGGCAGTTAATGACGTCATTTTTCGCGTGTTTGAAAATTGGGATTCCCTTCTCGCGAAAGTGACCAAGATGGCGGCCATACATTCCGTCGTTCCGGAGATATGATCGTTTGAACCAAGGGCTATTTTCAGCAAACTAACACAATTTTCACGTCAATTTTAGCGACGATGCCAACAATAACATCGATTAAGGTAATAAAAAGATGATATTGAATTACAGTAACCGAAAATACACGTTCCAAAATACCTAATTCAATCGGAATTACACCTCCGACGTAGGCACGGTTTCGATTTCCGTTATTGATCGTGAATTGAGGCAGAAGTTTCGACGCTCGTTGGGAATGTGACAAAAATTTCTGTTTGAGGGCAATATTTTTTCCAAAAGCTGATTTCTGCGATTTTCCGCGGATTTTCTTGTTCCGCGAATTCTGCGACTCATTTTTGGAATCCGCAGGGTTAATTTTTAAAATACCTGCGATGTACGCGAAAAAAATGCGATCGCGGAAAGTACTTGTCTTTAATTATGACTAAAAAAAAGCTACTAGAGCTCAACATAGCTGATCAAATAACTGTTGAATATTCTTGTTAGCCCTGTGATCACACAGTAGCAACCTTCACCAATGTCGGTCGCCACTCGCCAAATAGCGAGGAAAATTCAGCAGTTGGCGACTTGGATTTTAGAGCCACTCGTCAAAAAGGCAACTAATTAACAAACCCCAATGCTTAAATTGTCATATCTCGGGAACCTTATAAGCTAGAAAGAAGCGGTTTATGGTGTTGCGTACAGAATTACAAGGGCACTCCAACCAAGTGTGCAACACTGTTGCTAGTCACTTTAACAGACTGGAGAGTTACATTAGCACGGCTGCTAAAATTGTATCTACATAAGTGCATTTTCATGTCTACACCAATGGCGAGTGCCACATAATTCACATTCGTGAAGGTTACATAGTAGGGCTTAGGCCCAAAACCACTTATGTAAAAGTTGCCAAGTTTCAGGAATCCTTAACCACAGATAACCTTCACAAAACTTCATAACGTTGCATACTGTCCACAGTAAATTTTGACCTACTTAACAGCATTCCGCAACAACAGCCACACAATTTTAATCAAATTTAAACCCTCAAAGCTATCATTTTGTGGTCAAACTTTGTAGCAAACAAACGAAAAAAAAAAAAGAAAAATAACTCAATTCGGTAAAACATATGAAGACCGAGCGTTCGTGAATGTTACTGTATGGTTTGTGGAAGTCACACGTAGTCCGTCATGCAAACCAAATTATTCAAGTAAACGTTCAATACTTGCCAATTTTCGGTGGGGAAATATTCCTTCCACTTTTTTCAGGCAAGCGTCTAGAATAAAACTAGCTCAATGTAAATGGACGTTCTCCAATTGTTAGATGTAACTGCTTACTAGTTTTATTCTGGATTCTTGCCTGAAGAAGGTAGAAGCCCAGTGGCAGAATTTTCTTCAAGTGTCTGCGACACGTAATTTGATGCCTACAAATCGTCTGCAAGAACTCAATCCGTTGAATTCTCGTAGTAGGAAAATCGGCCATTTATTATTATTTTTTTGCGAGACGGGTGGGGTTCTGGCTTTTCTTTTAAAAAAAATGGAAAATTCTTAAAAGTATACTTGTATTTAGACTAAGCCTACTTATTATTTTACAACTGTTTATTCTGGCATTTTCGCTTTTGGCGTTATATTAATTTTGATGCCTGTAGACCTACGGTACTACTAAATATTTTCAGCGGTAAACAGCGACAACGAAATTATTTATTCATTTTGTTTACCAATTTCAATTTATTGGCATGGCATCAATCACCGATTTAACCTTTTTAGGGTTTGTAACACCATACATATTTTTTCGCATATTTTCTTGTTCATTAGGTGCATCAGGAGGCCTATTTAAGACACAAAGCTCTTATCTCAGTAGTACCAGGGAACCATCATTACATTGGCGCCTTTGCTATGCTTGCTCGGGTTGGCTGATGAGTCTTAAAAAGATACATTATAATTTGAATTTCACTCCTATTCCACAGCGAGTTTTTAAATTTTTGAAAACCAATTTAAAAAAAATATTTCTCACCGTACTGCAAACACACAACTTTGTCCAAGTACCTTCTTAGACAGATGGATGCATGGATGGATAGATAGGTGGGAAAGATTGCATACACGATAAACAGAGTGAGAAGCACGAGCGATAGAGAAACTGCCCGATCTCAACCACGAAACGCGCTGGTAAATAAAAGATGCAGCAAAGAAATAACGTGGCAAAGGAAATTTTACTTGAAAAGTTACTACCTACGCAAATTTGGCAATTACAACCAAACAACCTTCTAAGCTAAATGGAATGTTTGTTAAAAAGCTTGCATTTCTTAATCGTAATACGCTCAGTTGTTAGAAAGAGCTTTGATTTGTCTGCAGAGAAGGGATTTTTGTCTGCGACGCACGTCGCGCTGATTCTGTCACTGGGGATGGAAGGAATATATTTGACTACCGAGTACCGAAAATTTAAGTATTAAACATTTATTTGAATAATTTGGTTCGCGTGACACAAAGAGTTATTATGGTAAAACATGTTTTTACTGCCCACAAATTAAAAAAAAAAGCTACTTGCTCTCGACAAAAGTCATTTTGGAATATACAGTAACAGTTAAAACGTACATTTAAAAGAGCTTTTTTGCTACCACAAACGAAACAAAATCTGAAAACACCAGAGATTTCCATGATGTCTTGAGAGTCTTTTCATTTTTCTTTTACTGTCAAGATCCATTCACGCATTCCACCCAACGACAAAGGACCCCTTTTTCTTTTTGGAGATCTAACCTTTTCATATTTGTTTCTCGTTTCTTTTATTTATTAAACCGAACAGCAATCAAAAGAATAAATGGCTCTTTAAACACCAACACTGTAACTTGCAGTGGATTCTATACCATTTTGTTCTTGTCAACTTGATCAGATCATACCTCAAATGTTGCCCGAACGGATCGAGGTTTCTTTTTCACTTTTCCTTTCTTTAATTTGTCTTTAAGCGTACTGTGGCTGTTGGCTGAAGATTCTTTGCTAGCTACAGACAAAGGATAAAACATCAAGTTAAAATTTTTCTGTAAAATGTGTTGCATGCAGGACTACATCGATTGTTTTTTTTTTCACTTACCATGAGTAGACGTAAGACTTTGGCATTTATTAAGGACAGCAAGCAGAAATTCGTTATGCAATTTGACTGAAATAAAATTATTGCTATTAAAAAATGTGCATATAAAAAAAAAGCAGGTTAAAATGGCCCAAACTTTTATCAAAAAGGCAGTTTGGAAAATATTTAAAAAAATTTGCAATTTGTGACGCATAAATAGGCATACCTGATTCAGGATTCATAAGTTTTCTTGCTTCTATATCAAAGTCTTCCTTTGTAATCTAAAATCAAAAAATTAAAGGGACATAAATCCCTGTTGGTGACTCGCGTTTTGCGACATCAGTTCAAACGTATGTAAATGTTGCTAACACATTTTTCTTGTTTTTTCTTGCATGCGAAGTGATTTGGCGACATTAACTCTACCCTGTGTAAATGTTGCAAATGCTAGTCTCAACGGTTCGCACGATATACCAAAAGGATTTATGTTTTTTTAAGTACTACTCAGAGAAACATAAAATGTTTTAAGATTTCAACACATCTTGAAACGAGTTATCTTGTACGGCACCTCTGGTTATTCCTATTTGCAAACTAACTAACTACTTTATGTTAATAGCACAAATATATTTAACTGCAGCAATACATAAACCAATTTTTGTTCTTTTTTTCACAACCCAAGCTTAAAGGGGTGGCTTGGCTATATTTACTAGTAGTTACGTATTATCTTGCACGGTTTCAAAACCCCCATTTTGGAAGAAGTGGCTATATTGTTTGCATGTTCCAACAGCAGGTTATGGACGCTCACAATTTTTGCCTGGTGTCGCTGCTGTTTGCTGTCTTTCAAGTTGTCTTGGAAGCATTCCGCTACCACGATACGTGTATAACCAAGGTTCGCGCACACAAACAAAAATGTTTTGACTTTTAAGGATTTATAAGGACTTTTTATGACCATTTGTAAGCACCTTTCAGTAACAATAGAGCCTAAAAAAAAAGTTATCCAGTAAAGGCGTGAAAATTCGTCGGGTAGGTAGGTACACATTTTTTAATAATAATCAAATATACTACCTTTTATAATTTTTGTAATGCAGCACTAAATCACGAGTTGTATTCCTCCGTACAGCGAAAGCTGGGAAGACTATAACAATTTTGTCCGACCGTCAGTCGCCTTTTTCAACTCCAGAAAAGTACCAGGTAGATACAAGGTTTTCACCATAAGATTCAGTGTACAAAAATTAGTTAAAACGAATTAAAAAAAAAAAAGTTATTTATAATACACATCGTTCGATCACAATTGTAACAAAAATACTCTCAAGTACGGTATTTTGCGAATTTTCGATAGGCCTAATAGTCCGAGTGGTGTCAATTTCAGTCTCTCCTATGTTCTTCAGGCTTCCTTTCTTGTGCTTGCTTCTGTTTTACATTGCCACGAGTGCTAGTGTTTTTGAAAATGCGTGGAAACTGTTGCCCACTGTACTTCTCGCGTGTCGTTTTCTGGCAGACGACACGCGAGAAGACCAGTGGGCAACGGTTTCCAAAATTTTTCAAAAACACTAGCATTCATGGCAATGTAAAACAGAATCAAGCACAAGAAAGGAACCCTGAAGAAGATAGGAGAGACCGGAATTAACACCACTCGGACCATAAGGCCTATTGAAAATTCGCAAAATACTGTACTGA
Source organism: Lithobius niger (assembly GCA_023313725.1). Classification (NCBI taxonomy): domain Eukaryota; kingdom Metazoa; phylum Arthropoda; class Chilopoda; order Lithobiomorpha; family Lithobiidae; genus Lithobius; species Lithobius niger. Next base: position 65,047 of record JAHWFP010037440.1, read on the forward strand.
GAGTATTTTTGTTTTTGAATTTGAGCATAACAATTGTGATCGATTGATTTCGAACATTCAAAGTAGAAGATGGTTCATTTTTTCACTGAATACAAATCGTCTTTTTAAGCCCAAAATAAGCACTTTTAAGGACCTTTGGATCATGTTTGGACCTTGTAAGCACTTTTAAGGCCCTACAAATGCCAAAATTAAAATAAAGACTTGTAAGTACGTAACGACAAATACTCGTAGTTCGATCACGCAGAACCAAGGTCAAAGGTTTTCACCGCAAAACTTGTGAATTTCAATAACCTTTACTGGTTGTGTTCTTCAGGCAGTTAAGCCACTAGCACCCACACCACAATCCTTCCAAACCCAGCGACTATGAGCAGTGCCAACACTAGCCTGGAATGCTGATTCAAGGCCTACTGTGATGTGATGAGGAGGGAGTTTTGAATTTTGGAAGTTCGTTGGGTTTGGAAGGATTGTGAGTGTGGGTTCTAGTGGCTTAACTGCCTGAAGAGAACAACCAGTAAAGGTTGTCGAAAATTCGCAAGTGAAAACTTTTGACTTTGGCTCTGCGTGATCGAACTGTGAGTATTTGTCATGAACTTTAACCAAATTAAAATGTTGAGTCAACACTTTTCAGTATTCAAAGGTAAGTATGTAATATAAGCACCCCGCGCGAACCCACATTACCTGAATGGCTATAATTTTTAATCAGCAACTTGAAAGTTAGTTTTATGTTGTGGTTTTGATACCCACATGAGATGGAGGAAAGGGGGGGGGGCTTGTTTTGAAATAAAGCGTAAAGTCAGTGTACTGTGTTGCGAGTTTAATCCCAGATTTCGACGTTGGAATTTTACCACCCCAACAAGGTCACAACTGACGTCATTGTGAAATCTCCCAAGACCGAAGTCCACCTGACGTCAATTTGTAATATGCCATTGTCGAAATTTAATACTCAATTGTTAGACGATAATCGATCTGATCAATTATTGTAACAAAACATAACACTGATTTGTCTGTACGTAATTCAATCAATTGTAACGCTCGAGCTCGCTTGATCATCCGCCGGGTGCTCCTAACAATTAGCTATTAATCTAAAATTCCATTCCGGCTCCAACTCTCCAACTCCCCGCATCAAAAGGTAATTTCGGCCCTAACATTAGAAATTTTCCCCAATTTCCCCCGTCCCCAACTTAAACTCAAACTACACCCATCCTGTTGTCAGTTCACAACTGCAACCCCGTTACAACTTAATTCAGCTGTTATCAACTTAACCAAATTTTCCCGAAACTTGTAAATCTAAATTTCCCCAAGTTAGCCTAATGCCGTTGACGTTCCATTTAAGGCCTTAAGCCTAGGTTAGTGTTGCCCAAGAATTTCAGGCGAGCCCGAGCACTCCATCGCTCTAATGTTAAATTAAAACCAACACCAAATCTGAACCACGACTACTAGCCTTAATCCATCCGCTTAAGTAAATTTGGAATTCCTGCAACCCCTAGACTACCACCACGGCACGTTTTAGAGCTTGTCCCTAAACTGTTAGGCCCTTTAACCCTACAACTGTTCAAATGAAGCAATTGCGATCACCAGAAATTGTGTTCATCTCCCGGTGTAGGCTGCAAGTAACACCGAAGATTTAACCAACTCAAATTTAAAGTGGCAGTAGCACTGACTGAAAAAGGTACGAAAATACCATGGCGCCGTCTAGCAGTAGTTCATATTGTTAACATTTACAGCTTGCTACAGTTGCACAAGGATGTGAGAAATTTTCACTCAGTAATTAAGGAGGTCGTTGCTTGTTTGTTTTGTTAAAAGAAATGCCGTTGTGCATTCCTTCACTTAAAAACCGTTACTGGATGTACTTTGAAACTCTTCATTAACATTTGTATAAAGTTCGAAACTCATTTCGCTCACTTTCAAAATGCAGATATTAACAATACCTTGCGAATTTTCGACAGAAGTGCTTCTGTCTTCATAACCTAGGGTGCCTGATGAAGACCGAAGCACTTCTGTCGAAAATTTGCAAGGCATTGTCAATATCTGCATTTTGAAAGTGAGCAAAAATGAGTTTCGAACTTTATACAAATTCCTTCACTTGGTGCAAACAAGTGCCAGATAGTACTGGATAACGCTAGATGTTGCCAGATTCTGCCTTACAATCGGTGATAGTGCCATTTAAAAAAAAGTACAAATTTCACAACTAACGTATTCGTCAGTTCAGTGGCATGATAAATTGCATTAAAATCGTCTAACCAGTGTTTGGTCACGTCAGAAATGTTTACTATTTATTGCAACTCTCATAGCCTAGCTGCTTAAAATAAATGTTGAAAAACATGACTTACCTTTTGTCTAAACCACAGCTTCATGTTGGCAAAATAGCTAGAAGAAGAAAATAAAACATTTTCATGAACCAAAATGTTATGTTGCTAAACTGTACAGTTAAGTTTTCTTTCTCCTTAGTTCTGTGCAGCTGCTTGTAGCATATGACTACTGGAATTAAGATGGCACCCCAGAAGCAGAATTTTTGGCCACTGTCTGCGACATCAATTGTTGGGAAAAAATCTGCAGCTAATCCAGGGCTCGAAATGAGCGGTATCGCATCGCAGTTTGCACTACAAATTTAAACTTTAGCGATGCAAAATTAAATAATGTATCGCAGTTTAGCGACGCAACTGTATTAAACGAGACAACATAACAGCGTAGTCATGATCGTGTTGGCTGACACAGAGATGCTAATCCCTCCTACTTTATAAGCAGGCCAAGTGTTGCACATGCATTCTGGGAAATCATTGCCCCTACCATCACCTTCGGTATTTAGTTGGTGGCACTTTCGTTTCAGACACGGGTCAGAATAGTCTTAATGTGCATCGGATGCCATAGTCTTGACCAAGCATCCGTGCGTGTAGCAAAGGAAAAGTGAAACGAAAATGGCTATTGTTTCAAATAAAGTGAACTTTTTGTATTGTTTTTTACTAAATAAATTATTCTTTAAAAGTTGCTAATCATTTTTCCGTGACTGCTACGTAAATTTGGATTTTGTATCGTATTTCTGCTATGCAATTTTTCTAAGACAATTCGAGCCCTGTAATCTGTTTTTTTTTTCCGTTGGGTTACCACATGTTTTAGGTTTTTACTGAATAACCTTTCACTGCTTTATCCCATTGATCTGGCTCTTCCACCAACGGAACGGCCTCGTCGAGACGATTAAAATGGTGTATTGGAATGTCCAAATCGGTCAAAAGTTGACGAAAGGGCAGAAATTTGGTCAAAACGGCACTTTTGTCTAAAGTTGTGTGCGTCTGTGCCCGATTATCTGCGACATAGTCGCGCGTCGCACCCCTTTCTGCCTTCGGGGATGGCACATAGGTATAACTATCAACATTTTTGAGTGACGAAACAATATTTTTTCTAAGCCTAGCCTAGCAGTATTTTTATATTATTTCACACAAATTCTATCCTAGCCATATTGTTATTTATTTTTCACTAGGCACTCCTAGTCTGCAATTTACTGGAAGATTTGGCCTGTGAGCTTAGGCCGTATGTCTTGTAAAATATATGGTTGTTACCTGGGAATATTTCATAAAAAGACATTTCAAAGAGTAATTCTGGTTGTATCAGGTTGCACGGTGCTAAGCATAACTTTATTTATTAAACACATAATTTATTCACATTTAACACAACAAAGGTTTAGACTGTCCAAACGATATATATAAATAAAAAAAAAAAATAAAAACCCTACCACCTGCAGTTTAAGTTACTTCGTAAGTCGTGAAGAATCAGTAATTCTAAAAGAAAATTTATTTCCAGCTCACTGGTCAACCAGATTCAACATTTCCACGTTCAGGATACATATTTTACGATACGCAACGTAAATAAACATCCTGGCACATGCTCTCCACGTGGTTATGTAAACAAACGCATTTACGAAAATACTATTTCGACTCGCGGAAAAACTTCACCACAAGTGCAGTATATACAGTCTCGTATTTTTTGTAACACATGAAGGGTTACAAGAGAGACAGCCCGCTAATTATTAACGTTCACCAACAGGAAGCAACCCTCTTCTCCCTCCTCTTCAAGTCCAGCAGCAATCAGCAACGCCGCCCATTCTGTTGATAACAGATAGCAGAAGCGTGGGTCCATTTTACCTTCTTTCCCCCCTATTCCAAAATAATGTAGCCTTCCCAATTTTGGCGGCTCCTCTTACGTTTAGTTTGCATCCTGAAAAACGCTGCATTTAAGGCCCCAAACAATAACGGCACTCGCAGCGTTAATAATTAACATCGTCTGCAACAAAGAACAACGATTTTCGGTTCATTTTAACCCATTGTTTTCAAACAACAAAAGATAAACAATCCGTTTTATAATGCACCAGCGTTTACCTGTCATAACGGCTGCCCGGAACTGAGCAAGCGATTTCTGCAAAGTTTTCACCGCCTTATTTTGTAATTACGCATTAACCCCACGATGGAATAACGTAAAAAGCTTCTAAATACGTTTGCATGCACAAATATTGTTATGCTTACATTTTACTACTGTCGCCAATAGCGTCCGTAAGCTTTTTCCTGGCGATATTCAGCTCCGCGGTGGTGGCCATTTTCATACCCATAACGCACTTCGTCGAGCAGAGAAGTATGACGTCACGATTTTGTTTCGGGATTGCGGAAATCCTCATGTTGCCAGCATTACTTTTTATTTTAATACTATTTTCAGGGATTAAATAAATTGTAATTTACGACGGTTAAACTTGTTTATTTCTTTCTGTAGTATTTTTTAATAATAAAAGCACAAAATTACATTTAATAATTGAAAATTCACTTTGTTTGAATATTGAAGATTTGCTGACCTAAAACGCGTCAAAGCGACAGCAGTCCGAAAATTGCCGAACGGAGCCGAACGCATGTGGACGTGGCAAAACTGTAGCCGTAACGTTTTTCCGCCGAAGGGACGAAAACAAATAAAGCATTTGTGCCCACATTCTCCAATTTTAGCCTTTATTTAAGAACGAAACAAACGTGGTCAATACTTAGGATTCAGTCTCTATCCCTATCTAGACAAAAACAATCCTTGCATAACTGTTTTTTTGCATTATTTTTGCCTATGTTGGCCGTCAAACCGGAAGTAGTATTTCTTTTACGTCTTGGAGCGGGCTGCTGCCTTTCCTATCTGCTTGTGCTTCGTGTCACAAGCAAGAGAAAAGATGCCGCCCCAAAATGAAATAGTTAGTCGAGCAGAAGACGTGGCCGACCAGGTAAACATGCACACACGGGATCGATTATTTAAAAGGAACAGTGTGAAATGTGGGTGTGTAAGGGGGTTACATTTTGGCCGTTTGCCGGGTCGCCAGCTGGATAGACATGTGGCATTAGGACACGAATCGCTACTGTCTATAGTACGAGTCATCAATGACCTAAAATTGACCCTAGATAAACATTTTTGGGTATTAATTCACATTTCCTTGCGCCTAGTAATTATGCCTCTTTCATTTGCTGTTTACCATGTTCAGGCTACAGATTTCGTCAACATTTGACGAAGTGGCCTTGTTAAAAACATATCTTGCTTTCGTCCAAAATCTTAAAAATGATTGCAACAACGCGGAAAGAAAAACAGAAATTTACTCGTAAAAGTAACATTTGTATACTTTTGCGTTAGATTTGGCGTGGGCCTACAGTTACTCGTGAAAGATTGTCTCCAACATTTTTGGTTTTCAAATTATAACCTCCAGTTGTCACGATCACTGACGATTGATAAGCAGGAGTCAGATTAGCTTGATTTCAAAACACCTCGGCTGTCCTGGTTTTCTAATCAGTGCAAGTGTTGTGGCTTTTAAGAGCAGTGTCATGGACGTGTCGCGTTTGTTATCGTTAGCAATGAATATAATTTGATCAAAATCGGAAGCCACCACCCTCTACACTCTTGGTAACATGACTGGCATGTTCAGGAGTTTTCTAGAAAGCTTTAAAGAAAAATGGGAATGCCAATGTTAAAAACACTTAACTCCACTCTTTGCCCTAGATTCCAACGCCCTTAAAACGCAACAAGAACTATTAACTGTGGTCAGAGGGTCGAATTATTAGGTGCACAGGGAAAATGCAGTCAGCTGGATTCGTATGTAGACAGGAAAGTCTGAGCCATTTTCCAGGCCTTGAAAAGTATGGAATTCTCAGTGATCGTCAGTCACGATGTTTGCATGGCCACAAGAAAGCACATTTTAGCATTGCGCTTTGAAATGCGAATCAGAAAACTGCACCTGCTTAATACTAATTACAAGACCGCGATTTGGGCCAGTCCGCTAAGGAATAGAATTCATGCCTGCACGCTCAGAAACCCTCGCTGCCCTCTCTTTGGCGATAGTGGACACATCCCACGCTGGTCTACTGCATGTTGTGAGCTAACCCAAGTAACCAGTCGTAATCAGTGCCCTCCCTAGTCGTGTACATTATTTTCAGTTTATTTATCTAAAATTTGAATGGCTCCAGTACAAATTACGTGGGTGTCATCTTTACCAACATCTAAATACGATTGTGAGCGTTTGCATGAATAAAGACTATGCGAATCCAACTCCCAAACCACCAGTTTTGTGTCACCAGATGGGAGAAAGTGCCACGAACGGTGTTTAAAAGACCCACGGAAGCGACAAGGATGTGATGCGCTTTCTCCTGACGCGCTTAAAGAGGTCATGCAAGAGTTGCGAATATCAGGTTAGAAAATCCTGAAATTTGCATGTAAGCCTCCCTGAAAAACCTTAGTTTGTGTAGATAACGTATTGTCATGCCAAATTTTTTTTTCGTCGACGATGTCCATGATTTCTACTGTTTCTGTTGCTATTGAAATTTTCGACCTTTTTTTTTATTGATTGCACTATTATGGAAACTGGGCAGGGAAAATATACTGATCTTGGAAGAGAATGCAGATAGGCTTAGAGTATAGCTTAAGTTGATGTACGAACCCGCAATATAACTTTTGAACTGTTGCCTACGAGTAAGAAACATGCATTTCAAACCGTTTTACAGGTTTTTATTTATTTATTTTTTATGTTGGTATCATTCTTTTGCTTTTGTCCATTTTTTGTGAAACAGTTTTGGAACATTTTTCTCTGCATCTGGTTAAGTTAAGTTTTCAGTTAAAGATAAACTCGTTAGCAACAAGAAACAAAACAGTAGGCGTAAGGGATGTAGAATTTTCAGGGATTCATGCAAGAAGTTCAGTTTTTATTTTGTTTTGGTTTTGGACTTCCATTAGCTGACGTTGGGGTGAAAGTTGCACTTGGAAAAAATTAGCAAATTTAAAACCATGCTTTTTGCATGTTTTATAGTAAAATAGTCTATGCAACGCATGGGGCCAAATTTCTTAATTTTGGTACAAGTGCAAAAATTTAAACATTTTTGATGCTCGCGTAAATTGCAATTTGTTTGGTAAATATGGTATCAAAGACAATCCGTAAATCTCAATGATACTAATTTTTGAGCCAACAAGCAATATTACTTTGACCAAAAAAAAAAAAAAGCAAAACGAATAACAATGTTGGAAAACAGAAACAGTAGAATTAGCAATGATTTAAACATAGCCTATTTAGTAAATCAAAAATTAGCAGTTATTATTCAATGGTCACTGGTCAGCGTTCCCAAACTAATCACCATAGTCAAATTTTACATCCTTCACATGAGACATATGGAGCCTGTTTTTAAAAATCCTTTCAGTTCCATTGCCTGCACCCAAATCTTTGCCTTAATCTAAGTTCAAAGCCAACAGTTGGCACTAAAGTTTCTTCCCAAAAAAGTAGCCTAAACCTTGACGTTTTCCTTGAAACTGTGGCCAAATAGCCTACTCTGTCAAAACTGACATATTAGCCCTGTGTGGCAATTGTGTGACAAGTTACCGTAAGAAAGGCTGGTAAAAGTCTGGCCTAAAAAAAATTTCCATTAAATCTAAGGGACCGGACAAGAGGTGAGGGGGAGGGGTCAAAAACATACTGGCCAAACTGGAAGAAAAAGTCATTTTTGGGCCTCAAAAATGGCATTTTCAGTAGTCAAAATTTACAAACACCTCCCACCTTTGCGCGGGCATGCCCCCCCCCCCCCCCCAATGCTATTACTGCAAGTATAGTTTTATAGTTTTTACAAAAAACATTCTAGAGCAGCCTTCGCACCTGGTTTCTTGGCTTCTGTCTTTCAGGTGCTGCCTGACTGTTACGGATATGGTGATTGGCATACAAGCAAACAGTGTGTTCATCACACTTATTGTATAAATCTCGACAAGAGATGGGTTTAAGGAACATTTTATATAACATTTTTAACCCAACGTGTCTTTTTTTTCGTTAATAAGGCACGTTTCCTTACAACTAAGGGTGACTGTCGGTGTGGAGAGCTACTTATTTAATTTGGCTACAGGAAATCGTCTGCAGATAGTTTCAATAGGTATATGAAAAGCGCATTTTTTTCTGGGGGTTGGGGGGGCATAATATTTTTGGACGTTGAGTGGGTTGTCAATATTTTTTCAGGGTCGCGAGGGTGGGGTCATTGAAAATTTCGTGGTTACATTCACCCCCCCCCCCTCCCTATGAATTTAGTCTTCGAAGGAGTACACCTTACAGCGTATTAAATTTTTGCTTTGAGCATTCGCTTGAGGAGTCGACAATTTTTTAACACTTCACAATCAGCCTTAGGGACCAGTCATTATTTATTGCCCCCCTCCCAATAAATAATAAATAATGACTGGTTCCTAAGGCTGGTTGTGAAGTGTTAAAAAAGTGAAGTGTATAGTCCTCAAGCGAATGCTCAAAGCAAAAATTGAATACGCGTTAAGGTGTACTCCTTCGAAGCACTAAATTCATGATTCATTTTGAGGAAACTC
>JAHWFP010037441.1:16708-47804 GCA_023313725.1 Lithobius niger
TGCTTTTGCCTTCTGCTGCTTCGAAGGCAAAAGCATTAGCAGAGGTATTAGTAGCCGCAACTTCCGCCAGAGCTCCGCGTAGGACGGGAAGAAGTAAGACGGTATATCTAGTTAACTTTCTAATCTATGTTATAACTCGTGACCCCTTTTCGAGTGCAAGGTGCTCTCTTGTCTTTGATTATTCCCACGCTGAAAGGAATGTGTAAATTGAAACCTCTTTTAATTGACATCGTTTTACACAGTAACACCTTCCACAGCCTTAGAATAAGATAACAACCGAAAAACCGGGAAGGAGTTGTTTATTTTTTTATGCGTCTACAACAGTACGTTTGAACTCATCGCCGTGTTTTGACTCGCTTGAGGTCGCTGTGCAAACAAGGTGCACCTGACCTATTTTCTGCCAGGCAAAGCAAGTGATATTGGAAGAGCACCAAGTCATTCTCTTAAAGGTCCAACTCTAATAAACTATTTATGATGAATGTTAAATCCAAAAGTCTACATATTGGCTGAAGAAATTTATTAAGTAAAAATTTAAAAAGGATAAGTTTTAACCAAATTTGCTGTTATTAGCAGGTGAAAATCCTACGTAATCTTCAAAGTTTACAATCTTCTTATAGCCCGTGATTTTAAAATCAGCTTACTCCAAAGATTGTGTTGTTCTTTTCACCAGAATACACTTTTTTTATTTCTTTACTACTTACTATTTACGCAGGAAAAATACTGACCTGACATTATAATTGCTATTAAATAACACACACTCAACAAGTTTCCTTCAGTTTGTATTCATTCACAGCTTGTAAATTTAGAAAATAATTTGTTCACGAATTACGTGAAGAAAATTTGCACGTCAAACAAGTCATGATTCTGAAAGGTGGGAAGCAACAATTTTTCTTCATTTCACATTTCATTACAATATGTGATGCGAATAAAAACATACATAATATACATTTACCGAATAACGTGAAAGAACTTGCAGCAAAAGCACAGTTTTGTAGTTAATCCATTTCCAGCATTATTTCCAATGTTATACATGGTCAAATTTGCAATTGTTTCTGTTTTTTCACGTGTCAAATTGATTCGTTGCAGTAAAAGTAATCTTCGGTTCATTTTAACGAATTTGATGATAGAAGTTAAAAACGTAACTAGAAATTATACTTAATCTAAGCCAAAAAAGAAAACAAAACAAAAACATGTTAAAACGATTGTTACTTATCATTATTGTAACTAAAGCAAATCATTTTGCAGGTACTTATGAACCAGGCTATGCCTACGTCATGTACTTCTTAAATTACATAAATGGACAAACAGTTTCTTTGTTTATAAATCCATACTTTTATTTATTTATTTCAAGACATTTCCTTATGCATATTTGTGTGTGTTATGAGATTCTGCTTTACGATATTATTACCCTTTTACTCATTTATCGTACGGTCCCTAACTTTCTCAATGCTAAAAACGTGCCGCGATATATCCCATATCACTATACTAAAGTGGCGATATGAGATATCACCACACTAAACTGTGGCTATATGGGATATATCACCACACTAAAACGTGGCGGTATGGGAGCCATGCTCAGAAAAGTAGCCAACACTTTCAAAAGGAAGAATCCCTTAATAAAACCATGCGAGAATTAATTTTATTTTTTTAACGTTAACCTACGTTCCTTGTTCGAAAATAATTGAAACCCGTACTTTTTTTTTATTAAGCAACAACTTAAGGTAAAAGCAAATTAATTCTCACACGGTTTTATTAAGCAGTTCTACATTTCAAAATCTAGACAAGAAATGCTAGATATTTTAAATGCTTACTACTCCCCCTCCAAAAAAAAAACCAAAAAAAAACTGGCGACTGTAAATCCCAAATATAACGTGAACCTGCTTCGGCCTTTCGAAAACACAGACTGAGCATATACGAAATACACATGAAATCTCATCGTTAAAATTAAGCGTTACGCTATTTCCCTCCCCCCCCCCCCCTCGAAAATTTCACCCACAATGTCCCCAACTGTCCACATAGTTCACAAGAATACGTTACCGCTGAATTGTCCGTGTAATGTCCCCATGTGACTAAAGATCAAGATGAAAACCGAACCTTTTCTTGGGCGTTATTAAGCTTAAAACTTCTTCGCTGTCGTCGAAACCTTCGGTTTCCATCAGAGAATGACTTAAACACGAACACCCTACTCAGAAAGCACATTATGCAAATTAAAGAAAGACGAAACATTACGTAAATGAGACAATTAAAAAAAAAATTTAAAAAGCCTATTAGGATAACCTTGGGTTAACGACGTAATTTTTCATGATGAAATTTCCGTAATGTGCAACGAGGTAATAGACATCAGTCCAATAACTAAAAAAAAAACGCGTATCTCCTAAACCTATTTTTGTTAAAGAAAATATCTCCCTATAGACACACACCCCTGCTGATCCCCCCCCCCTTGCTCAAATGGTATCGGCTGCGTACATGAATGCATAAAAAAAAATTATGCAAACGTGACGATACAAATTTTGTATGAACAGACCTTATAATTCGTTTGTGAAGGCAAATTTTCCATTTACCCCATATTTTTTTTATTTCGAAAGTTAGGGACCGTATGGTAAATTAGTTATAGTACCCGTGGCGAAATGTATGGGATTTATGACCCGATGGGCGATATCCCTTACATGACCAATCCGCTCGAACTACGTCACGATGACGTCTCGGCTTCGCCTCAATGTAATCTTGCAGATTGGCCATGTTCGGGATATCGCCCATCGGGTCATAAATCCCATACAGTTCGTCAGGGGTACTATAACTATTACATAATGATAAATATAGTCTGTAAAGGAACATAAAAAAATGTATAAGTTAACCTTTCAAGATTGCAGTTCCATTCATTACAGTGCATTCAAAACTTTAACATTATTCAGATTGTAACATATGGTAACAAAATATAACTAAGGAACACAAAGGCTAATTCACTTTTAATGCTTCAATTAAATTAATTTAATGCTTCACTAAATGACACACTATAGTAAATGCCATAGTTTTAGAAAATACGGCCAAAAATGGTTTAAATTTATTACAACGGAAAAAAATTATCTTTCCAGATATTTCTCTCTAATTATTGTTGATGCGCACTGCATGCAATATGCTAATGCCCATCAGCGTGGCTTGTTGTTACTACATCATGTTTTCTGATTCGAAGTGTCTCTTACCATCACTTACAAAGCTATGAACCTTCTAATGGAAAGATACTTTACCGCCTTCGATTTGCAAATGGGTAAAAAACTTGAAATGAACGTTAGAACAATTCCTAAATTTGCATTAGCATGTAAAAATATAAAAATTTCTTTAAAAATGTCTTAAATGTCTTAAAAATGTCTGTAAAAATGTCTTCCATATTAAAGTTTCTCTCTAAATTAATGGTTTTGCCGAAGCACCTGATCTCCGTATAATAAATTTTAACATATAGCGCAGTGCACCAAAGCCACTTATTGTTGTCCCTACATCATTATTAGTTCCTATCGACATCATGTAGTGTAAATGTATAAGCTACCCTGCAAAAAAAAAAAATAATAATAATAATGATAGAATTAGTGGTATCTGGCTGCGGGCAGGTTGGTGATTAAGCGGGTATGCTAGAGGAGAGAAGACTATGAAAAAAGTTAACACAACTGTGTTCAGAAACCTCACAACTTCGGATATAAGACCTTAAAGGCCGGTTGCCACCAAATTAGCATTGCAGCTAGGCCTGTCAAGTTCTCTCTGGCAGGAAGTAACGGAATGCACAATGCAAAACTTTTAAATGTAACAAACAAGCCACGTGACTCCTTAATTATTGAGGAAATATTTGGTACGCCCTCGTGCACCTGGAAAACAAGCTATAAAAATTAACGATATTGATGTCACTAGATGGCACCACGGAAAAATATAAAGAAAATCCCATGGCGCCATCTAGTGACGCTAATATCGTTAATATTGACAGCTTGTTTCCAGATGCACCAAATTTTTGCTCAATAATTAAGGAGTCACGTGGCTTGTTTGTTGCGTTTAAAAGTTTTGCTTTGTTCATTCCTTTGCTTCCTACGAGAGAGAACTCGATAGGCCTAGATGCTACAATGCTAATTCGGTGGCAACCGGCCTTTAAATTAGGTCCAGTCTTCATGTTCGCAATGACTTTCTTATTGTTACGAAATTACATTGGTGCTGGTATCTACATATATAATACGGAGCAGGCGGCCACAAATTCGGGTTGGGACACTTTTCCAACGTTTTCGAACAGATGGCGCCACTTACCAAACCTGCCATGTCGCCGTCTATTGACGGCCTTGGACTACAAGTTCGGGTTATAACACTTTTTACAAAGTCTGCGAAGAGATGGCGCCACTTACCAGACCTGCCGCACCGTTTTTGGGTTCGTTTTTTGGTATTGTTGTGGTACCAAAGCGGCCAACAAAGTTCTAGTCGCGTGTCATTGTCGGCGTTTGAGCTAAAAAAAAACAAAAAACAACCCGTGTCTACTAAACCAGATAACTTTAAACCAAACGACGATTGGTTCTTAATGTCGAGGCCCCCTATGGGTCTCGAAATTGGCAGCTTGATACGATGGAAAGCGCATTTATTTCCTAAATGTTCACTTCCAGAAAGGAGTTGAATTGTTTTTAAGTGGGCGGCAACAATCGTTGCTTGCAACAAAGTCGTCATGCACGGTACCCAGGTGAATAATTGTTTCAAAGGATTAACTTAAACGTGGGGTTACTGGCTTACTGAATGCTGGATTTCTCAGTGATAACGGTTTTTTTTTTAGCCTTCAGTCAAACACACGCCAGCGACTTATCCGGGGCTGCACCAAAGGGAGAACTATACGGGGCGACGTTTTTGGGGAGGGGGAAGCAGGCAAGCGTGTATGGGGGAAGAGGGCAGGAGTGTGGGGATTGGGGGTTAAAGTAATTGTGGAGGAGAGGGCATATGTGGGAGCCATTCACATGTTCGGTCTTCGGTTTGATAAATTTAAAACCAAAGACCAAACACCTGGAGGGAGGCTGGGGGGAGGGGCGCAGCATGCGCACGGGCACAACTAGTCGTAGTGTGAATCTTCGTAAGCAGTCGTGTCTTTTAAGTTTCACTAAGGCTGAAAAACTTAAAATAACATATAAATAATTTCTGAAAATACATTACTGAAATTACTGAAATTATCATTATGTTGGCTACATTGACACAAGAAACATTTCATTATTCTTTATTTCACAAGTATCATTTTCAAAATGGGAGGGGGGGTTGAGGCTTAATGGCGCGTTGACAGCTTGGTCATTAGCGCCAATCTCAGTCACAGTGCAGTGGTCCGGGTTGCCACTGCACCACACATTACAGAGATATTATTCAAACCCCTAATCTAAATCTTGTCATACATCCGTACCTCCTGGAAAAATTGAAAAACACCGGACAGGAGGACAGACTTATCACCCAATTGACGCGTAATGTCATGCGGAAGACGAAAACGACGACGAACACCATCAAGATGGCGACAATCAACAAGGAAGTACCGGACCGTAAGTGGCCGTCGACACCAATAACAATCAAGAGAGGCAACCCCCCGCAAAAGGAAACAGTGAGTAATTCGGGTGTGACCAATACGCAAACGGGCCAACACCACCTACTCACGACGACTGCGGCGACACGCCGAGTGCCATTCCTCAACAGTGCCCTTAATAGCTCGCAATTTACTACCGTCCTGTCTGTCCCACAAGGCCTGGCAAAAAACGTGTAACCTCAGACGCAGAGTTGGAAAGGCGTCCGAGGGAACAAGGCCGAGAGGCCTTCTGAGAGGGCCAGAAAGGGCCCCTTTCGCTACAGAATCAGCTTGCTCATTGCCACTTATCCCAACATGGCCAGGGATCCAGCACAAAAGCACGGTTTTCCGCTGGCCAGACAAGCGGGAAAGCAAAACTTAGACACGTTATGTCAAGGGGTTCCAAGGATTGCAATTCGCCATTTTCAAAATGGTGTGTATTTAGTGCTAACTCTAGGAGTGGCTCCATTGGAACTAATTGAGAAGTTGACCATTGTAGAAAGATATTCTACGTCGAATTGTCTTACTGCTTCAGGAGTTCTACCAACAGACGAGCAATGTCTTTATAATTCACTTATATACATATGTGGACTGCACCAAATCATACTGTACTGGCACGACATCCTTGCCATCCACACACCAGTCGCTCCCATTTACCATCTTAAAAATTGCACTAGGAAACAAATAAAAAAAAAAACCCTGAAAGTTACGAAAAATAAACTCACAAACACAAAAGACTAAGTGAGCATGGTCATGGATCGCTGATGACGAACCGAACCGTCTTGCAGCTGGTTCCCTCTGAAGTTTCCCTCAGATTAGCTGGTGTTCGGATCTAATGCAATATCATCCGGTAAAGCGAATGATTCGATGCCTTGGGGCCGAAACGACCGCAATCTATTCTCAAACTTTCAATGGCTTTGCTCGGCAGAAGCCCAGATATTGGATGCGACTGTCCAGTGGGCCACTTTTAGTAAGCAGATGGGATGAATTTTGATCACTATAGGGATACATTTTTAGTATTGTTGCTGAAGTCATGATGTCGTTATTTTCAAAGTTCCCAATGTGGAAACAAAGGAAATACATGCTGACAGTTTACATGCATTGGTACTTGCATGGCACGCTTCTGCTATTCCTCAAAAATATTTACCGTGTTAGTTAAGAGTCGACATTACTACTTCTGCTGGGCTCCTACTAGGGCTAAAAAAAAAAAAAAAACTAACAATAAGTTCAAAATACGCCGAAAGGCTCATTGTTTTACTTGGTAACACAGAAATAAAATGAACATGGTACGCTATTTAACAAAATTGTCCCTTGATCGTCACAAATCAAGGTGCGAATTTTCGGTGGTCTTTTTATCTTTTAGAAAGAGCTCCCACCTTCCTCAGGCACTCCGAGCGTTGAACGCATTTTGACTTTGGAGAAACGGGAAGTTGGTTTGAATTTCCCGCACGTGTTTGTGCTTCCGGTTTGGGAGGAGGAATGCCAAAAAATCTCTCTTGAACAACCAAGAAGCCTCACATTGCGATGTCAATCGGATTATTACACCAGAATTGACACAACGATTGAATTGCAAGTGGAAAGCGCTCTTCCCTCCTGTCTCTTCCCAGGCTCCACAGATGGAGCCACTGCTCGCTGCATCTTTTCCCTCCTCCCAAACCGGAAGCACAAACACGTGCGGGAAATTCAAACCAACTTCCCGTTTCTCCAAAGTCAAAAGGCGTTCAACGCTCGAAGTGCCTGAGGAAGATGGGAGATCTTTCTAAAAGATAAAAGACCACCGAAAATTCGCACCTTGATTTGTGACGATAAAGGGACAATTTTGGTAAATAGCGTACCATGTTCATTTAACAATGAGTTGCACCTTGTATTGGAAAAGTGACAACATTTATTGCACTTGGAATGATTTATTAATGTAATGTCCACTAACAGGTTAGGGTTCGACAAACGATATGATATTAGTCCCTAGTCCTTGACTAGTCATCTTGTTACTTCTTAACAGCATTTACTAACGTGGCAGCTAAGAATTCATGCTGAGCCACTAACGTTGAATTTTTCGAGTTTTGTACCACAGGAAAAAGAGAACTAAAAATTAACCAATAAAATAATGTTTTAACAAGATCAAAATACAACATTAGTGAAGACTGACTCAGTCTTATCTTCCTTCATGCAAATGGTTAATGATGAGTAAAGAAATAGTTAAAGAAAAGATAAACTCAAGCCTTTTCAATTTTTTTATTGCAACTCTCTGCAATTTAAAAACGTGTGAGAGGTAAAATAAATCTCGTGACTTTATAATTATTGCGTTTATTGATTCTAAAAACACCTGCTACTAACAGACGACAGTCGTCTGGCTTCGTTTCATAAACGAGTTGTGACGTCACGGTTCAGACGCAATGATGAACGATCTCCGGTTGTGCGTAAACTGCAGCATCCTGTTTTTCTGGCTGCTAGGCTGTGCCCGTAACACATGAAAGTCCAACAGCGAATATGTCGTGCACCGTGTGGATATCGCAGCTACATACTCTATGGGTAGGAATTCTCGTGGGTGGGCATTTCCGGCATTGGCACCATACCAGATCATCATTGGATGGATCACAGGGTTCTTCCGGATTGTTAGGTTCCTTGGGTCTTCTCTACCGCTTGTTGATATAGTATACAGGCTCGTACTGGTACGCTTGCATGCGAACAGAAGTTGCATGAAAATCTTCGATTGCTTCGTGCGTGGGATCATGTGATGGATCGCCCGCCTAAACCGTGACGTCACAATCTTACACAAAAGCCAATGTAGAGACGTTGAAACACACATAAAGGACGTTCCCAAACATGTTTTTTACAATGTTTATCTCCAACTTTACTCAACTGACACGAACTGCACGTTTTAACCACATTACGAACTACAGAGTCCAGTTTACTTCTACAGTTGGTTTGATCAGCCACAGAGTCAACCACTGAAGTCAGCCGGTGTCCGTTTATTTCTGGATTTAATTTCCAATTTCCACTACTAACTTTTGTGAAATTTTCAATAGAAATGGGTGTTACTGTATCCACTTCCACCTCAGAATCAGGGCTTAAATCACCGTCATTAGATTCCTCTTGCGTTGTATTGATTTTACAATGGCCACGACCTTTTTTAACAAAAGGATTTTTAGCGCTATTAAACTATGCTCATTTTTCGTGCGGCACACCCGGCCAAGATGTCCGACTTTTTTACACGCTGAACACGGACAGTTCTAGTAAAAAAAAACAAGCCTTCATTATACGGAAGAAGTTGCAGGATTAATGTATGTGACTCTGAACGAAAATGTTGATATCTCGAAAACTACTGGACAGAATTGAATGAAACAAAAACTGGGTTGCTTATAATGCTATCAGCTACATTTCTATACGTATTACATGTAATGGTAAGTAGCCAAATGTAATTGGCCGAGCAAGCAGCACGAGTTGATAACTAATTATATATCTTATAAATTGCTGGATAGAATTGAATAAAACAAAAACTGGATTAAATGTTATGATATATGCTATATTTCTTTACGTATATGACATGCAATTTTCAGTAGAAAAATATAATATGCAATTCAGTCTTTGTTTCACGAAAATCCTTCCACTGGTTTTCGAGATATCATCAGATATCATTAAGTTTTTCTCGCTCGGCCAATTATTTTCAGTCAGTTAACGTAGTACTTAATAAGGGTAGAAATATAGTAGACAATCTAATAAGCCGTTTTTGTTTCATGAAAATCCGTCCAGTAGTTTTCGAGATAGCTGATTTTCTCCATGGTTGTTATGACGACCCTCGATATAACGAAAATGGGCGTTTTTTTTGACCGGAACTGTACGTTTCAGGTATTTACATGAGCTTTTTACATGACCAAAAAAACCGGAACAATAGCAACAGACATCTTTTAAATTTTTAGGCAGGTTTTTAAGCCTACTCGTGATCTTATGCACTGCTGCACTTTGAAATTGCGATACATTTTTCACAGCAGTCTCCTGAGCCAAGGCCAGTGCTACAGCACTAGTAAAAGTTAGTTTATCAGAATCCAGAGAGAGTGATGCAAGTTGCAATTTACTAGAAAATAATCCAGCAATAAATCGGTCCCTCAACTTCACTTCTAAATCCGTCCCATTTGCGATGCTGTAGTTGTACTGCAACGTTAACTTTTTTAGTTCTGCAACATAGCTAGAAATTGACTCTGAACTGGCTTGAAAAGTTACTCGTTCACATAAGTAATTAGTCTTCGGGCACAGACTGGTTTCAAGCAATCTATTTATTTCAGTAAATGACTGACTCATAGGTCCGTTAGGCGCTCATACATTTCGTAACAAAACATAGGTTCTTGCGCTTATGCTTGCGCAACAACGTTTATTGGCTGAATCATTGAATCTACGAACGAAAAAAAATGAATAGAACATCTTTTGTGGAAAATTGAATGCAGTACATTTTTGGTGTGAACATATTTTCATGTCCGAGCAACTGTTACAGAGATATTTGAAAAATACATTTTTGGACGCCATGTTTCCAAGATGGCGGACAACGCACTGGTCGGATTTCAGGGGCCTTTTAGTATGTTGTTTAGCATGCCACCCGCGACCATCCCACGAATTTGTGGCTTGTTGCTAATTAATTCCTTTATTGGCCCGTTTTTTGCCTAATTTTACTGGACTATTAATAAATGTTACATCCATACTACTGTCTTAGCCAACGCCAAAAACCCTCAGCAGCGGCAACGCACGCATCGTTCTTGTTTTTACAACAATATACTTGAATAAGGGCGCCCCAGGTAAACCATGAACGGCATAAAAGTGGCTTGGCTTTACATCCAAACCTTAAAACAATACATGAATCACACTTAACTGTCCTACCAAACCTACCAAGCCCAGTTTACGACTTGATGTTATGCGTAAACGAGCGCCCGATAAATTAGATGGCGTGAATGCAACCACACTTTGTACACAATTTAGGAAACTTTTCCACATAGGCTATATTAACACTGGCGATAGCCAGTGTTAGTAAGGGTCAGCCTAGGGTCTCTGTGTTAAACTCTCAACTTTGAGAGCTTATAACTCCGTCAAAAGTGAACATTTAAAAACCAAATTTGGAATCCAGCCTCGACTAGTCAAGGCCTCAGACATAATTCAAAGGGTTTCAAAGGGTTTAACGAGCGTTAACCACTCCTGGTCATCTGCCCGAAGCCCTAAGGCCCTGTGTATGACATAAATTGTTTTTATCTGAACAATTTAAACACCACATAAATTGTTTTTATCTGAACAATTTAAGCACCACATAAATTGTTTTTATTCAAACAATTTAAACACCACATAAATTGTTTTCATCTGAACAATTTAAACACCACATTAGCTTTGTAGCCTCAGTATTACAAACTTGTAAATGCGCGTTAAGCTGCTACCACTGCTAATTTTACACACTTTGAAATTTACTTTTTAAAACTCTTAAATTTCCACACTTAGCACACCCTGTGCCAATAAAAAGATTTAAACTGTTAAGCTATATCCATTCCAAATGACTTTTTCAAACCTGTCAACTGGTTCACAAGAGTACCTCTGTACAATTAAATGAGTTTTTTACTGGTTAAACCCGTACTTTAACCCTAATTTCTTTTTATACCGAAAAAAATGGCTCATTTTGTTACAGCTTTTCCCTTCCTATTGCTTTCGCAGCCCTTACAGCTTACACACACTTCTACAGTGGTGCAACCACAATAGAATAAAAATATTATTACTACTTTTTAGCAATGGGAGGCCAACTGAACAATTACAACCCTTAAACTCCGCATTTTTACGCGTCTCCAGCCGGCTGTTGCGTCAAAGGCTTCTTACGGAGCGAAATTTCCAGTTTTTCTTCGTCCTTACCTAGGGAGTATTTTAACTGCAACCTGCCAAGGACACCAAATACCTTTATGCTTTTACCAAAGCCTGTAGAGAACAGTCCTGGACATCCCCGGCCGGCAGAAATCCTGGTCTTGTTACCTCTGCAAACAAGCATTCAGCATACAAGATAAATTTAAACTAAAAAACCTCAGTCCTCAGTGTAATCAATTCGCTCGCCAGTTTCCAGAGGTTTTTTCTCCACATTAAACTAAAAATTTCATCTTAGCGGGCTAAATAAACAAACCACTTTACTACTTCGTCGCCATTTGCTGTGTAGCTTACATTGCTACGTTTGGGGGCAACCTAACCTAAACATCTAGGCTACAACGTTGCGGGGGTATGAACCCCTTCCCAGGAACGTGAGTCTCAAACAGACAGACACAGGGATTGAGTGGTAAGATAATGAGCATTGGCCCTTAAGCCAACACGTCGTTATATAGCTTTATTCACAGGTGGCTCCACTTAGGCTGTGGAGCCACTAACCTGGCTTACAGAGTGAGGGCCCTAGTGGCCAGCAAGTACAACATTGGAGGTGTGCCTCCTTAAGGGATGCACACCCCATAATGGCGGATACTCCAGTCACCCCTGCTAAATTGAGGGGCAACCTTCGACACTCCACATAATAAATATAAATTAAGGAGATTTAATATACCTCTTACACGTTTTTAAATTGTTCAAAGTTACAGTAACAAAATTCAAAATTGTTGAGTTTAGCTTTTCTTTAAGACGAAATGAAAAAAAAACCTGAATTACTGGTAATTATCAAGACGCCATTTTTCACGAATATTTTATATTCCTTAAGAACTATACGATTGAATCAAAATTAATGGTTTGATGCAAAATTAAGTTTTGGTACGACTTTCCGGTAGCAATAAATCCCATTTTGATTTTTTTGAGGATTAGTATTACATGGCAACTTGTTGAAAATAAATTTGTTCAAATGGACAAACTGTCTTCATTTGTGATTTGTGTTCTCATGCTAGAGCCAATATAGTATCACTCACACTTCGTATATAGGATATTTGTTACAGCATGTAACTTCTTGCAAACTCAAGAAACTAGGTATAACGAAATTCGCATTTCTAGTCGATGTTTCAAACCTGTCTCAGAACTCGACGTTTTATTTATTAGAGAAATAAATTAAATATCGAGCTCATTATTAAATACTCTTTGGTACTGACCAAGTTTTAACATGTATTCTTTTTAACTTTAATGGAAGCCATGGGATTGTAGCATGTTGTTTGATCGTTTTCAGATACCATAGTTAGATACATTTTTCGTTGCGAAAATAGTAAAATCTAAAATAACTGCAAATGCATTTACTCATTTTCTTATTATCTTGCAGGGATTTCCAATGGCTGAGTTTAGCATGGCCTAAAGAGGTTTCCAGCTGCCAGCAATGTCTAGGTGGTGGGCACCAGTTCTCCAGAAGCGAAAAAAAAATCCATAAGTAAAAGTTGAAAAGCCTACGTACCTTTTCAACACTTGAACTACTGCAAAAATGTGAAACATTTTTGAAATTTTGATATGTATAATATAAACATAAAACACAAACACCTTGTAGAATTTGGCGATAAAGTAAGATACGAAAAAAAATTAGGCAATTTGCAAATTTGTCTATTACACAAATCACTTTTAATGATTTAAGAATATTTTGAAATAAACTTTCTAAATATTTCTTTGGCAATTTTTTAGTTTCCCAACATTAAGAATTTATATGCCTAATGTTTGCTAGTTTGGTCACACCCACACATTAGCTGGAAATGGTTTCCGAATGCTGTAGACGAAATACATTCATTTATGACAATTTATTTGTTCATTTATGAGTTCATGGAAATAAATTATATGATGCTCAAGGCCTGAATGTATAGATAACCCATCTTGCTATGATATCATCATAAGCTTTGGTGTACGGAATACAATATTTACAGCTTAAAGTGTAAGAACAGTAAAGCTTAAAAGCTTAAATAGTCCATTTTGCCGGCTCCCAACCCGGCCGGCTAGAATGATTTCTTTTGCCGAAAACATACTTAACCTGTTAATTTTGCATTACATTGATCCTCAATGTCGTTGTCCTCCTTTCCCTGGAGCTCCTGCCCCCTGGTGATGAGTAGCGGCTACATCGGTCCGGGGTTGCTGCGTGTTTGTGCGACTGCATTGGCCAGAGGGAGAGCGTGGTGGTTGATCTGACTGAAAGGGCTGAAGTTGTTTGTTTTGTGTACCGGAGCTTTCGTTGATTCGATTCGTGGACAAAGAGGTAGTGGGCTTGTTCCAGTCCTCTGTCGCTGGCCGGGAGTTAGATGGTTTGTTCCTGTGGAAGGGACGGTTGGTCGATTGGGTTGTTTTGGTTTCGGCTTTTGTGAGATGTCTAGGTGCGGTGCGAGAGAGAGTCGGGATTAATCCCCGAAAAAGGGTGTTGGACTCATGGATCGGCTGATTTCGAAGATGATGTTTCGTTGAGTCGTTGAGGGTGTTGGTTGATTTTAATGCGATCTCACGCAAAAGTAGGGTGTTGCCTTTGTTGCCCAGTTTAACGAATGGCAGGTTGCGAAGCTGGCGTTCTGAAAGAGTTGCAAAATGAGAGACGAAAGGTTATGGATCTCTTCGGGACTGGCATCGGCTGAAAGCTTCTCGCAGAGAGCGTTGACTGCTGTATTCAGGATGTCTGCTTGGGAAGCTGCTCGAAGACTCATTCGTAGACATTTGTGGTTGTCATAAAGGACGAAAGTTGGGATTTCAGCTTTTTTCAGGCTGGACAGGGCTGTGCCGAAATCCCGTTTTACTTCACTGCAGAGGAACTCGCATTCCGTGTAGGTGTCGAAGTCACGTGGGTTTGTTGCGCCATCGTCGAAAGAATGAAAGAAGCTTGTTTCACGGCCCGCGCGTGGAGCGGGAAGGTCTTTGCCCAGGATTAAAGGTTCACCTTTGCTGAGTAGGAGGAGGGTGCCTCTTGTGCCTCGTTACGTAAGAGGCACGTCAGGAGAGTGGTCGACTGACCAAGAAGATTGCGTGGCTTGGAGTCACGATCTCGTAGGGTGAAGCCAAAGCCTGTATTCAGACCTCTGTTGATTACGGGAGCGTCAGCAGACTGAGACGGCTTGTAGAGGAAGCAGTCCGGCACCGTTTCTTCGACAGTCTTGAGAAGGGAAGCCAAGGGAATGGTTGGATAATCGTAGTTTGTCTGTGAAGTGGATCCTCTTCTCCGACGAAAGCAGGGGCTGTTCCGGTGGCAAAGAAGCGTCTTTGTTGGCAGGAGTTGACAGTGTGTCGGATGGTTTTCGTTTTTTCGCAGTGTCACACAAAAGATGAGAAGCACATTTTTAGCTTTCGTGGCTGGCCGACGAGACTACCCAGTCTTGAGTGCGGGCGCGGCGTACGGAAAACGTGCGAGGTGGAGGCGGCATCGTGTCTTTCGTTTGTTGTGTCGGAAGGGTGCAGACGTCGGCGACGAGGTCGAGTGCGGAGATCCAACGACCACCAACGACGAAAGCCTGAGCAGGAGCATGAGAGCAAGCAGTAAGAAAAGCGGGGACTTCGGGAGCAGCGGCCATCTTCTTCGGCGTAAATCCAAATTCCAAAACGAAAGGTCGGGAAACGAGAAGCGAGGCAGGAATTTCTGGAGATAAATGAATGGCGAAGGCGTTCCTGCTCTCGCTTTTATAGAGGAGGACTGCGCCGTGCAAGCGCAGTGTAGGCATGCAAGCCGGCGTTTACACGCAACCAAGAAATATCCATGGAAACGACATTGAGGATCAATGTAAAACAAAATTAACTGGTTAAGATGTTTTGGCAATAAAAAATATATATTAAGATAAAATTAATTAAAAATATACATTAAAAATTGATAACAAAAATTCGTAACTCCTCGATCTTTGTCATTTTACGGACATCTATGATTATAGGTTATGAACGTTTGTTAAGTATTTTCAAATATGATCTTGCTTTATTGCCTGCTTTCTTCAGCTTAGTGTTCTCTAAAGTTTAGCATCATATTTTAATTTGACTTGAAATCATTAGGTCTAATAACTGTACGTATTATCTAGGTTCATAAAGCTAAAATATTTTTTCTCCCTGCTTGATGTAATAGTCACATTTAAATAATGATAGTTAACAATGATTATGACGATGGTTTCTTTGCTATTAAAAGGATCGAATGTGGGCCTACCACAAAAATCGAACCAGCTGCACTAATAAAAATATAAAATAGTTTTCAGCTGAAGTCAAATGTTCTATTACTAGAAATACAAATGTAAATTAAAGTTATGCACAAATTAAGGATATATTTTCTGCTTATTAGAAAATGGTGGATCCTAAAATAAAAATTCGTTATGTGTCAATAAGCTAAAAGGATTCCTAAGCTAAATAAATACAGTTGGTATAATGAGACACAAAAATAGCATTTTCGCTTCATTGATGTAACAAATAACCAGTCGCCCTATGATTTCGGGTAGTTCCAATTGATTTAAACACCATAGACGTATTTAATATCCCTTTTCTTTCTTTCAGTATTACCATATACACATAAGACATACAGCTACATTAGCAACAAAAGCAGTCCAATAAAATTTGCCTGATTCAGTCTTATTGCAAATAAATCCAGAATAAACTCAATTTGTGAAATGAATTTTTGTTACTTGCAGAAAATTACTGGTTTTCCTAGTAACCATGCAGGAATTATTCCAAATCTAATGGGCACTACTTCTACAGGCTTGGAGTGTATTAGAATTGCAAGGTATGTAGAGCGTACTAAATTTCGATGCATTTTATTCCACTAACCTTCTCAATTTCAGATGGATTTAATTTAAAATTACGAAACCTGACAGCCGCTTTACAGTCGATTGCTTTTTGTGTGGGCAGTGTTGGGTGGAGTGGGAATCGTTACTCGTAAAGTTTTGCATCTGGCGTTGCAAGAACTCTCAGTAACATTGGCAAGAAAAAAAAACTCAGGTCACTGTCGTTTCTAAGAGGAATATATTGTTGTGTTTCTAAACTAGAGGAAAGTGAGAAAAAGGCAACTCAGATAAACTCCTACTATACGACGTAAGCTCAGTTTATTCTCACTTCCTGATCCAACGTGGCTACCAACACCGGGTGTACATGAAGTGGTCGTGTTTCTAAACTGTAGAAAAATGAGAAACGGAAAATGTCTAAACTTGGAAACAAAATCCAATTCAAAAAAATTTAATAAACATCTGTATGTTGTCACTAACATTTTTCTCACTGAAAATAGATGTGGCGGCTGTTATGCTAATTTTTCTTTTCTTGAGAATGCAGAGTGAGACTGTACCATTTCTAAAGTGATTGCCTTTGACGACATTGTGGGGCGTGGCTATGAGGAGTCCGTCTCACTCTTCCCTACAGTAAGAAACACGACCTATTAGTAAAGACCACATATCAAGCTTTGTCAGGCATTATCATCTGAGGGACTAGAATTACAGAATGGTAATGATAGTGCTTCAGTTTTGATAATGTGCAGTAGCATGTAAGCTCCAAAATGTACAAAAGTGGTTTCCTAACATTTCTAGTAGTCGACTGAAATCCAATTTGCGGTTTTAAAGTCTGTGTCTTCTGTTTACCTTAATTTCTAAATGAATAACAAGGATAGATGCATACATTTTACCACTAGTTATTAATACCCACAAGCATAAAGTGTAGTAACTTCACAGACTTCATTGCGCGGTAAATTTCAAAGAATTCAAATATTAATGGCAAAAAATAAATAAATAAGGATTTACAAGGTAAAGGAATTAATGAATGGTTAACTATTAATGTTAAACAATTTGGTAAGTTTCACTGTTAAAGTTTTTAGCTCAGCTATCCATCTGTTTCTGTTAATAAAATGTATAATAAGGTCGTAACTAAAATAAGCATTAAATTAAATTTAATGTTTTGCAAGATGTCTCATTATTTTTTTCCCAATAAAATTCTGCATTCGTGTTCAAATATTTGACTTTGTAACATGATGTATTCATTTAATGTTTAAGTTCCACCCACATTACTCCATTTTCAATGCAAACTGGGTACATTTCGATGATCTGTGCATCTGCTAGCCAAAACTCTGAGCACTAAATATACCTGATTATTAGTTGTATGCAATCATAATTTTCGGAAAAAAACATTAACTTACTACATCTTTGTGAAATCGCCGCTACATTTTAATAGATTTTATTAAAATGCACTATTGTATAGGGTTTGCTATGATATAATTGTTCATTTAGCCTAGCTATTTTGAAACTTCTTTATTAAAAATATTAAAAAAAACATGGGTCTTTCTTTATTTCTTTCTTTTTCGTTTTTTATTTTGTGTTGTGTATGTAATTTTACATTTAGGTAACTAACAAGGTCTTGCAATTGTTTAAAAATAATATTTACTGATTCTGGTTTGACATGTTGTATGAATCAAAGCAGCATCTAAGTTTCATCAATTTTGCTCAGATATTGTGTCTTTCAATTAGTCCTTCCAATCCTGCTATAAAAAAAGTTGATGCAACATTTCTGAAGGTACTGTATTTTCAAATTAACCAACCGTTTCCTATGGAGCTATTGTCATTTCCAAAGGATTAACTTACAATGAGCCCAACCCTCTCCAATGTCAGTCGCCACTCGCCATTTGGCGAATTGAAATCAGCAGTTGGTGACTTGGAATTTAGCATTACTCGCCAAAATGGCATCAAGCAATAGACAATGACACTCAAAGAGCGATATCTTGGGAACCGTACAATTTAGAGACGAACGGTTTGCGGCGTTATACTCAGATTTTTAAGGGATACATTACTGCTTTATCTGAATTAATACTGGAGTTAAAGAAACTTTTACAATTTCTGAAATGCATAAATTAGAAAAAAACCATGCAGCATTGAAGATGTATTTGGTATGTGGCGAGTAGAAATTGTGAAATGGCGAGTGCTTTCTATGGTCTACTGGCCAAGTGGCAACTGCTACTGGATTGACATTCGAGAGGGTTGAATGAGCCAAACCCGAATGTGCTCTTTTATCTACTGCAAATTAGTGTAGATGAAGGATTTCACATAATAATACTTATTTTCCTGTACATAACTTCAAAAAAACTGTACTGTAATTTACAGTACTGTAAAATATTTTCAAAAATGCTTTCAAAAAAATGATGCTTCAATACTATTAAAAATATTCAATGTGTAGAGCTTTTGTCTAGTTGCTAAAGGTGTTTCACTACTATCAACCTATTTATCATCTAAATGTGGCTGATATTCCTCAGAGTCTGTGCCATTTGTAGCACCTTGTTCTATAAAATTACTTTCTTCACTACTTACATCATTTCTTGCAACACGACCACTTACAACATTAGTTCTTCGACCAGCACTGCTTCCTGAACTACCAGAATCACTTCCAGAACTACCAGAATCACTTCCAGAACTACCAGAATCACTTCCAGAATCACTTCCTGAGCTTCCGGAATCACTTCCCGAACTATCTGAACTGCCTGAATCGCTTCCTGAACTTCCAGAGTCACTTCCCGAACTACCTGAATCGCTTCCAGAATCACTTCCAGAATCACTTCCTGAACTTCCAGAGTCACTTCCTGAACTTCCTGAATCGCTTCCAGAATCACTTCCAGAATCACTTCCTGAACTGCCTGAACTTCCTGAATCGCTTCCTGAACTTCCTGAACTTTCAGAGTCACTTCCTGAACTACCTGAACTTCCAGAATCACTACCTGAACTTTCAGAGTCACTTCCTGAACTTCCAGAATCACTACCTGAACCATCAGAATCACTTCCAGTACCTGAGCTTCCTGAATCACTTCCAGAACTTCCTGAACCTGAGCTTCCACTACCAGAGCTTTCTGAATCGCTTCCTGAACTACCGTCCTCACCTTCTCTTTCCTCATCACCACTTTCTTCATCACCTCCTTCTTCATCACCTCCTGAATCACCACTTTCTTCATAATTTTCATTATAATCCTCGTCACCATCGCCTTCATGTCCACCCTTGCCTTTTCCTTTTCCTTTTCCTTTCCCTTTTCCTTTTCCTCCTTTTCCTTTTCCTCCTTCTTCGTCACTTCCTTCTTCATCACCTCCTTCTCTATTTCCTCCTTCTTCATCACTTCCTTCTTCGTCACCTCCTCCTTCCTCATCACCTCCTTGTCCATTATTTTCTTCATAATCGTAGTCACCATCTCCTTCATCTCCACCCTTTCCTTTTCCTTTCCCTTTCCCTTTTCCTCCTTTTCCTTTTCCCTTTCCTTTTCCTCCTTTTCCCTTGCCTTTTCCTTTGCCATTTTCATTTCCACTCCCATCTTTTTCCCGTTGGTCATAATCTTCACCGGAAGAATCATAATCACTTTCTGCTTGGCCTTTTGCCCATTTATTAGCTTCGTTGTTTCCCTCATTATCCTCGTCTTCGTCGTAATCGCTGTTCTCCTCGTCTTCGTCGTAATCGCTGTTCTTCTCGTCTTTGTCGTAATCACCGTTCTCCTCGTCTTCATCCTCTTCATATGGTCTGATTTCGGTTTCTTCCCCAGATATAGCATCTTGTATTAACCACGTAGCTTTTTGTTGATTCCACACAACATAGTCACTGACGTCATCGCCAGTAAAATCCCCACTTGCAGGAACATCTCCTGGCTCTCCCCATTGAACTGTGCTTACATATCCTGTCGCTCTGTCTTTTATGAGCCATGTGGCATCTTTAGGATGGTACACAACAAAATCTTCTAGCCCGTCACCGTCAAAATCGCCACTTACAGGAATATCCCCCTTTTCACCCCAATGTATTGCAGTTATTTCACCGCTTTCAGGATGTACTAAATTGTAAACTGCATCAGTAGGGTTCCATAAAGCCAGAGCATGTGCAGGCTTGTCTTCTGAATATCGCAGAGTTACTACAATATCTTCTTCTTTCCCAATCCCCCACGTCTTTTCCCAGTGACCCATCATCCATCTTTGCTCTGACTGTTCACTTGGTGTACGCAAACTCATTTCATAAATTTCGTCCCCATCGGTATCTCTCAGCATTGGAATATCATCTTCTTTTCCAGCCTGAATTGCTGTCCATACTCCAGTTTCACTGTCAGTCCATTCCCACCAAAAATTTCGCCACTGTGCTTCATCTGGCTCTCCATCCCCAGTAATATCTACTTTGCGGAGATTGCCAGTATTTATTGGCCAACCTTTGAAGTTGTCTGGCATTGGACTAAGGCATTGTGCATTAGCTTTGATGAGAATATTTCCAATCAAAATAAGGGCGACTGCTGAGATTGATACGTGACAAGCACCTGGAAACAATTAAAATAGGTGATCAGAGTTAGCATGCTGAAGAACATATTGAACATTTAGGAACCAGCCATTATTATTTATTGTCCAAAGGAAAGGCTAGTTGGAGCAAATCAAGGGAAGGCCATTAATATGAAGTTTTAAATCGTATGGTTTGAAAAAACAGTTTTAGTGAAGGAGTTAACGGTGTACTTGTTCTGGTGATATACTTTGCTAAACATTCAAAATTGAAACATGAACTGTTAATTTTTACCGCCCAAAATAGCCTGAACAAATTTCTTAAAAGAAATGCCATGAATATTTTGATGTTCAAGTTGATAGCAATGTCATTCTGAGAGTACAAATTGGTAACAATGTTGCTACAATGCTTATTCCCTGCCATTCTCACGTAGACAATCCTTTACGATATTAATACTCCAGTATTCTACACCAAGAGTTCATTGTGCAGTTAAGTATGACTTGCAAGGTGCTCATAGATCTTTTACGTCATTAATGAACGTGAACAGGTTTGAAAATTGTTCTTGAGCCATCCTAAAAATACAGGCGAATGATCTGAGATTGCAGAGTAAGGAGCGTTTTATTTTTAGTGTGTGGAGAATAACAATAGGGAATTATTTGGAATAACTATTTTGCAAGCTAGCAGCTTAATTTACCTACCTATCGATTCCTTTCATCGTAAAACGTGCAAAAACGTGTGCAAACGCTTATTTATTTTAAAAAAGAATTATTTAAACACGTTAATACGCTGCTCAAAGTTATAGGCACACCGCCGGCATTCTACGGAATCTACGCGATGATAGTCCAACAAGAAAACCTGATTTCTACCACAACATCAGCAAACGGAATTTACCTCCATTTGCGACGCGACGCAATACCAATACTGAAGCAGAAGAAATTTTATATTTATATTTTATTTGTATACCAATATTTCTTTACAGCACGAAACAGCATCCGCAGGGGTGTGCACTATTATACATCGAGAATTTGTGTAATCATAAATAGTATGACTCAAGCATTTGTGAAACAAGGAACAAATTATGTCACTTCCTTGTTTCACAAATGCTTGCGTCATACTTTTTCTGATTACATAAATTCTCGATGTTTCTGGCCACAATATCGATATACACCATCTGTTTGGGACGAGATAATTTATATCCGTTTGCTAACGTGGTCGTCGAAATCAGGTTTTCTTGTTTTGCTATCATCGCCTAGAATGGCGGCGGTGTCTCTGTAGCTGTAAGTAGCGGTTTAACGTGTTTAAATAATTCTTTTTAAAAATAAATAAGCATTTGCGCACGTTTTCGTTATGATTTTTGCACGTTTTACGACGAAAGGAATCGATAGGTAGGTGAATTAAATCGCTAGCGTGCAAAGTAGTTATTCCAAATAATTACCTAACAATATTCAGAAATTGTAGCGATTATTAAGGTTGACCAGTGAGCATTTAGTCGTCACTTTTAAATTGCTTCCTCTGTGATCCTAACTAGGCTATAAGATACGGCCGATTCTCATAAATAGATTAGCATAAAACTTCTGATCAGCTCGTTATTCAAGTTGCAATTCCTAAAAATAATTCAGTGACATAGGACAAATCGTAGAAAATAACGATGGTGATTGTGTGAACAGTATGTGTGCTTAGCTTTATTAACACAATTCATAACTGTATCCACAAAGTATAATCTTGTTGAACTATTACATTAGCTAACTGAAGTGGAAAAGTTGTACCATGGAAAAAAAAAACTATATGACATCAGTACACAAAGCTTTATTTGATTTAACTCGTAATGCAAGACAGCCTGATCAGGATTGGTAACTGCTAACCATTGGTTTAAATACTTTATGACCTCTATTGGAAATAAAATTTAGTTAAAATTACGCTCTTTTAACTGAAATTCTGATAGTTTAAATTTATGCACAGTTCTTAGTTCGGGTGAAGACGGCAATATAAACATGCTATCAACCCCACATATTTAACAGACTTTAAACTATGTTTCACTTAGCTCTTTCTTGACAAAATACTCCATTAGAGTTGAAAGCATTTTATACTTTTGTTGCATGCCCATTTGGTTCACCTTTTCTTGATAAAAAAATACATTGGAGTTAAAATACCTTTATACTCTTGGTTGATGCCCATTAAGGTTCACATCTAAAGCACGTTTACATCTATCTTAATTATAAACAAATAAACTGAAAATGCTGTGACTGTACCAAAAATAAACGGTCTGGTTTTTAATTTTTTTGTGAGCATTAACTACAAATTATTTTGCTTACTCAAACTTATCTAGAAGATATCTTTCCATGAAAACTCTTAGCAAGATCAACATTACTTTAGACTGTTTGAAACAATCATTCATCACTCAATCCACCACTTGCAGTGCTGCTTCTTCACGTCATTGTCCTTATCTTCTAATTAGTCTTTAACAAACGGGTCTTTATCATTAACTCCTTCATTCATCACTCAATCCACCACTTGCAGTGCTGCTTCCTCACGTCATTGTCCTTATCTTCTTTTTCGTCTTTAACAAACACGTCTTTATCATTAACTCCACCATTCATCACTCAATCCACCACTGGCAGTGCTGCTTCCTCACGTTCTTATATTCTCATTCGTCTTTAACAAACTTATCTTTATCGTTAACTCCATTATCACTCAAACCACCACTTGCAGTGCTGCTTCCTCACGTCATTGTCCTTCTCATTCGTCTTTAACAAACACGTCTTTATCATTAACTCAAACCACCTCTTGCAGTGCTGCTTCCTCACGTCATTGTCCTTATATTCTCGTTCGTCTTTAACAAACACGTCTTTACCATTAACTCCATCATTTATCACTCAATCCACCACTTGCAGTGTTGCTTCCTCACGTCATTGTCCTTATCTTCTCGTTCGTCTTTAACAAACACGTCTTTATCATTAACTCCATCATTTATCACTCAATCCACCACTTGTAGTGCTGCTTGCTCACAAAATTGTCCTTAACTTCTCATTCGTCTTTAACAAACATGTCTTTATCATTAACTCCATCATTTATCACTCAATCCACCACTTGCAGTGCTGCTTACTCACAAAATTGTCCTTAACTTCTCGTTCATCTTTCACAAATACTTCACTTCTTCATCCTTATCTTCATCTAGAAATTAGAATTTCTCAGTTCCCATAACATCTTATTTCCCCCCAGTTTACTTGCTGTAACTGTTATGTTATTCATGCCTGCGACCTTTGCTTATCTAACTTTGTCCATATCTGGATGCCACAAGCATTGTTTTATTTTTCTTCATCTGTCTGAAGTTTGAAGCTTTCTCTCAGATTCAGGATTCCCTACTTCCAACTTTTATATTAGTTCCAAGTTGCTGGATTCCTTGCCTCTTTCCTTATAACATTATTTAATGACCAGTGGGTTTTCTTCCATATCCATTTTCTTAAGTTAAGCTTGGACTTCAGTTTTTATCCACGAATTGGATCCCGGAGCAGAGGTTGATTGGGTGGTCCACAGGACCTCTTTGAGAGCTTGGTTTGGCCTGCACCCCACTCACCCCCGGGATACTCCGGCTACCCGCTTGAGGCTACGTCAGGATCGTTAGCCTTACGTCAGTTCCACTTCTCTAATGATGTACAACAAAGCTAATCTTCATGCAGTGAAGATTCAGACAAGAAATGGAAAAATAATGTCCAAAAAGAAATAAAAACGAGTGCGAGTGAGGAAAACGTGTGATTCCGGTCAAAACTTCTTCAAGTTTATTTGAACGGACTCATGACAGGTATCATGGCACAATCGTGATCTAGCATACTTCGTTCAGAACTTCCATCTCCCTTCTCACACCAGCTTTGCACATATTTGGTAAAATACCAACTTGGGAGGGTGAGCCCCTTTAACAGTTAAATAAATGTGTAATTAGTTACGAACCCATTAGATGTGCGTTCAAATTCATCCAAGCAGAACAGCATACAAGAGGAAAACTGCAGATATAAGTTGGCAAAGAACAAACGACATTAGGCCCGGCAAAATGGCAGTCTGTACGCCATTTTGTTTGAGGGAAAAGCAGTACGTCCTCACTTAGCAAAAGTCACAATTGAAAATAAAGACTCAACGAAAAAACACAAATTCATCGTAAGGCCAAGAGAAAGAGTTGTCCTTTGCATTGTTAAAAGCTATAAGCCATAGTACTGTCGTCGCTGCGCTTGTCGACAATACACTACAATAGAGAGTGTTGCAATGCCATTGATAATGAAAAACAAAGGGATAAAATTTGAATTTGAATTTGAATTTATTCAGGGATCCTGGACCCTAAGTCATGCGCTCCCTCCTACAAAACACAATAAATACTACCAACACAAGATAACCACAATGCCCATCACAACAAACTACACCAAAACTCTACACCTGGGGGCACAGGACGAAGGGGAGACAGGACGAAGACTACGCATGCACACCCGTTGCCCTCACAAAGGAAGCAACAGCATGAAGTTGCTGCACCGAGCCGGTCCCTCTAGCGACGGACCCTCCAGAGACGGACCGTTCAGAGACGGACCCTCCAGAGACGGACAGTAGGTCCACAACCGTCTGTGCTACCCGAATGTCCTTGGCAAGAACTGCCCTGTGGGAACGGAGAGCACCACACACAAGAATTGGAACTGTTCAGGTGTGAGCTCAACTCTGCAACTCAAACAGACGGGCGACTGGGACCAACCAAACCTATGTTGACGGGCAAGAATAAGCGAATGGCCAGTACGAAGGCAAGAAGGAGTCCTCATCATCCAGAGTGGCAAACGTAACAGAAAAAAGAAGGGGTAAAACAATGTTAGAATGAATAGTGAGCAACAAAAATCGCATTATTGGCCAAATGGAGAGTATCACAAGTAGAACTCATAACAGAGTAGAACGTACTACAGCCCATTGTTGATAACCTCTTAGCCGGCTGGAGACTAGTTTGTTTCTTGAGAAGCATAAAAATAAACAGCAAACTTTACATTCGCAGCGTATTTTTTACACGAAAACGTGTAGGCGCTCAGAAGAGGAAAATATTGCTGTACAGGGGAATAAAACACGAGTTGACACTAGCAATGTAAGCAAAAACACAAATTTAAATTTCCCCTTTTTTGCAGGTAGCAAAATATTCTCTCACTTTATTCAGTTTCTGTAGCACGGACAGTACACACCTACTTGACGTGAAGAAGAAGATATATAGTACAACGCCTTAGCATTTTACCATTTATGTGTGGCATAGCCTTTTCTACTGTGAGCAATCAGTAAAACAACGGTCGCCTAATGCTTTTGCCTTTGTCACTAATGACAGCCTTTACATTTTTTACTTATTACTAAGATCCATTTTTAACTCTTTAACATGATATTTATTGGCAACCTTTAAAAGTATTGCATTAATCACATTAAGAATAGAATTTTATAAGACCTACCGTAAGCTGAGGTCTTTACAACATTGCCCTACTTTTTAGTGACACAATCTTTCCTAGCGAGTGAACAATTATCTCTAATTATTTCGAGTAAGCAATTCATTTTTCCGATGAAACTCATTGGACCCTTTCAAACCATGAATGCGTAAGTATCGTAGAATTGTAGATAAATGATTGTAATTGTAACGGATAGACTCTAACACTCAAATACATTCGTTTCATTATGTCAAAAAGTACCTATTATGCTTGAGCTGTACTACACCTAATAGATCTGCATGACTGCTAGCTGTGACCATTCTTTAAAGTTATCAAGCACTGAATGAAGACACTGCATGCTGATTATATTGTGTGTAATAAAACTAAAAAAGAACCCTGGACATTAAACTCTGGTAAACAGTAAAGCAATTGGCAACACAAAGAGTTCCTACGAAATTGTCACTAATTTCTACATAGTTAGTATCAAGTACTTGTACTTATTATTCATCTCATTCACTCGTTTTTGTCACAACAACTAAAATTTTGTTTTCCTTATTTTAAAATACGTTATTTTCTTTAATTTCTCAGTAGAAAAGAATTGTTTTATTTAATGGCAGTTTATTTTGTTATGCCCTCTTAGCCATTAAGTAGAAATCCATCGGTAGAAGAATGACTGGAAAATTACACTTTCAGTGATTTTTCTAGTTGCATTGGTTGTGATCACCACTGCTTTTAATTAGTGTGTTGGATCGTAACAACAGTTGGTAGCATGTATTCTTGGGCTTTCCTATTGGAAAAAAGGGTATACACGCTGTAGACCTT
The DNA here is from genome assembly GCA_023313725.1 of Lithobius niger. NCBI lineage: Eukaryota > Metazoa > Arthropoda > Chilopoda > Lithobiomorpha > Lithobiidae > Lithobius > Lithobius niger. The sequence continues at coordinate 43,613 of JAHWFP010037441.1, forward strand.
GGTATTTAATCTTTGACTTTTATAAGGGATATACTGAATATCTAAAGTCGTACACCCATGAATACCCAGGTACACACTTAGGTATACTTAGTTCAAATGTATGCATACATATGTGTATATTGCAATTCTATACAGTTACATACATAAAATATACTGTCAATATAGACAAGTAAACATAGATTTACATGGTTAGGTATTCATACGTGTATACATCTATTCCACAAGGGAATTTCGTCCCCTGTTATCCTGAAATGATATTGACGATGTTTGTTCGGCCATAGTAGTGGGAAAAGACGATACTGAGGAACACACGAACACCAAACCTCACCCCACGGGCCCCCACCCTACAGCCCCTCAACCTGTGGGCTGCCCCACCCCACGGGCTCCCACACCATGAGACCTCCCCCCCCCAAAGGGCTGTCCACCCCACGGGACATCATACCACGGGCACCACCCTACGGGACCCGCCCCCAATCCACTGAAAATCGTCCATCTGGATGAGGGTGGGAAATCACATTTTGTCGATCTGGACGAAGGGTAAAGCACATCCCCCTGCCCCAACTCGAAATTTTAGACGGTAAACTCCCCCCACATAGCATTTACCAGCTTCCTTACAATTTTTACGGCAAAGACTGTCTTTAGAGAGAAAATTCTGCACTTTCAGCATTTTTTGCTGCTAAGAGTTTCTTTAGATGGGAAATTATGCACTTTCAATACTTTTTTAGTGATAGTGTCTTTACAGGAAATATTATGCACTTTCAGCACTTTTTATGGTCTAGAGTGTCTTTAGAGGGAAAATAATGTGCTTTCATCTATCCGTACGGGGGAGTAACCATCTAACTATGTACACATTGTGCATAGAAACCCGCTTCCCATATGCTGAAACCCGCTGCCCAATTCCCACGTGCCGGATTTCATCCATCTGGATAGGGAGGACGGCACAATTCTTACTGCCAGGAGTGTCTTTAGAGGTATAATTGTGCACTTTCACATAACTGGATGGGGTATAAAAAAAGCATCTGTTAACAGCTAAGAGTGTCTTTAGACGGATAATTGTGCACTTTCCTCTATCTGTATGGGGGTGTAACCATCTAATTATATGCACTTCCCACGTGCTGAAACCCACTTCTCGCGCGATGAAACCTGTTGAAAGTGAGTCCCCTTCCCCTTGAAAGTTTGAAAAAAATAAGAGGACCTCAGGTTACTAACGCAGGATAAAAGTGGAGAACAAATGTATGCGCAATGATCTTAGAAACAAACTAACAAAAAAGTTTATTTCAGTGAAAAACGATCATCAACCCAAAGATGAATATCTGCAAGAATTGTATAAACCCATTATTAAACCATTAGAAAATATTGCAAGATCCATCGAGAAGATTAAGAAGGTAAAAGATGATGATGAACCTGCAGTTAAAAAATGGAAATTCGAGGAGGAGAGTGATGAGCATGAACAAAACGACACTTGTTCTGTGGAAGAAAAGCAGCATGTTACCAGTACTCCTGGGGATTCGGAACCAATAAAATTTTCATACAACACCTACATTCCCACCACGAGACTAGTGCATAGCTCAAGATTGTCTACATCACCAGGTTCATTCTATACACCAGCAACATCGACTCCTCTCGAACTTTCTCCACGTGGTTCACTTCGTTCTTTGGAGGCTCTTTTGAAGAGTCAAACGTTAGGCGTGATCCCAAAGTATTATTTGCACATATTTTTCAAAACACCAAAAGAGAATGATGACGTGTTTGGATTAGGGTACAACATGAGATCTAGCGACCTCACAATTGGGAATAAAAACTGTGAAAATATTCGAGAATGATGTAGTGTTGAGAAAAAGTGGTACCAAGGACGGAATCAGCTGTGGAGTTTGCTAACCCCAAAAGACTTACAGCATGATACGTATGACCCTGATATCTCTGCTTCATGCCTCAATCCTGAAAGCTAGTAATGTCGTATAACGCAACAACGATCCCACGTCTGGAAAGCCGAAATCATACTGCTGTAAGTTTGCCGACGCGGAAGCCATGGCGCCAGAAGGAGAGAGGGACAATTTTGCTAGGTAATTCCAATCGGAAATTCCTAGGATCTTTTAACGCCACAATCAACATGAGCCCGAAGCATCACAGGGCCCGTCTCTTCCCAAAAATACCAGGGGTGGTTGAGGTCAGGATCGAACCCAGGACCTCTTGCACATGAATGGTGGTGCTAACCATTATGCTACCTTGCCCCATGAAATCATACTGCGGTTACAAGTACGTACGCATTATCAAATCGATTTGGGAGGATATGAAGAGGGAGAAAAGTGGTTCGGGCCTATCGAAAGAGTCTACCGTACCCGATGAGTCTGAAGAAGAAGATTACAACGAATTGGGGTCAAATGGATCAGGTTTGGATGAATCGGAGTCAAATGAATCGGGTTTGGATGAATCGGAGTCAAACAAATCGGTCTCAGACGAATCAGAGTCTAGAAGAATAAGAGTCAGAGGAATCAGGAGTGGATAAATCTGGGTCGGATGAATCAGGGTTGGATGAATCAGGGTCAAATGACAAAGATAACACTTATCCAAATGAGTTGGTAAATAGGCTGAGACTCAATGGGAGTTGTGCAGCATCACTGGAAGGTGAGGACACATCTGAAGAGGAAATTATGGAGATTGTGGATGAGTTACAGGAGAGAGAAATTATAAGCGAAGTTAAAAAGAGGGTTACACAGCACAACCTACCCCAGATTGGATTTTTGATTGGCTGAATGGATTTAACACGGCAGAGTTTTGTATCCTATCAATAATATTGCATATAAAAAAGCAGTTTTTTCACGTCATTTCCAAAGATCGGGAAGGTAATATTCAAACGTAAATGAGAGCATGGTGAGAACATCCAAACAAAAACTAAGACCGTATTTAAGCGCTTTTATTGATGTTTGTATGTTCCCGTTACGATTCACATTAATTAGTTTATTACGAGTTTTGTGACATGTTTAACAAGCGACCTTTGGGTTGGTACGATGGTATGGATAGGGTATATTCAAATGTGAATGAGGAACGAGATGAGAACATCAAAGCATAAATGTGGAAGGTATCTAAACGTTTTTATTGATGGTTGTAAGACGATTTACATTCACTTATTATACAACTAAGACCTGTTTAATTGCGTCATCTTGGAAAGAAGGCGTAGGAAACATTGAAACGTGAATGAGGAACGTCGTAAGAAAATCCAAACACAAACGTGGAACGTACTTTATTTATTGACTTTTATTGACGTTTTTTATTGACGTTTGTACTTTCCCATTATGATTTACATTCTTTTACTGCACGTTTTTGGATATATCCACATTGCAAAGGTCTCACGGGGCCCCGTAAAGTGATCGGGGGAAGGTGGCACCATGGGCTAACCAGATTTACTAGGAATTTACGAGGGATAAATTACGCCACCAAATGTACGTAGAATTTACATGTGTTTTGGTAGAATTTACACATCTTGAAGGGAACGTTGGCTGGTTCCTAAGCGTAACACTTGGCATAATTTGGTCGTATTTACAGGGTGTAGTCGAAAAGCTCGTTGACAGTCTAGTCCAAAGTTCATTGTGCGGGAAGTGGGTTTCAGCACACGGGAAGTGCGTTTCAGCATGGGGAAGTGCATATAATTAGATGGTTACACCCCCATACAGATAGAGGAAAGTGCACAATTATCCCTCTAAAGACACTCTTGGCAGTAAAAAAGTGCTGAAAGTGCATAATATTCCCTCTAAAGACACTCTTATCAGTAAAAAACTGTTAAGAGTGCATAATTTTCCATCTAAAGAAACTCTTAGTAGTATTTTAAAATGCTGAAAGTTCAGAATTTTCCCTCTAATGACACTCTTTGCAGTAAAAATTGTAAAGAAGCTAAGTGCTATGTGGGGGGAGGTATTGTCCAAAGGTTCGAGTTGGGGCAGGGGGTGCACTATACCCCTCGTCCAGATTGACAAAATGTGATTTCCCACCCTCATCCAGATCAATGATTTTCAGTGGTACAGTCGGATGCCAGGGGGTGAGGTCCCGTGGGGTGGGGCCCGCCTGGGGGGGGTGAGGTTCCGTGGGGGTGGGGCGGAGGGTGAGACAATCCAGGGGGTGGGATCCCGTGAGGTGAGGCCCCGTGGGGTGGGCCCGGGGGTGACGAAAAACCCTCTCGTTCAGATCGACAAAATGT
>JAHWFP010037441.1:74430-90442 GCA_023313725.1 Lithobius niger
GGGGGGGGGGTTGGCAGTTGCCCCAGATTGCTGGCCCTTTCCTCCCACACCCTATCCCCCGTGCACCACTGACTCATACGTAACCTAACCTAACATAACCGAAGTACGTTCCTGTGAATGCAAAATGATCGATACAAAGAGAAAAAGCCGATGGTGACATAAAAGGAATAACCCAGTTTTCCTTTACTTCGTGATTTTGGTCATTTTGCAAGGTACTCGCTTACCATGGAGAAGCAAAAATTGTTCCGATTCCGACTGTTGCGCTATCCTTGTAAGGTGATTCGTGAACTAAAAATCATCTTGTCTTAGATAAACTTAAGAGGTTTTATCCCTTGTTCCTAAGCATTGTCAATTTAAAGGCACAATACAAAAAGTGTAAAGCTTGATGAAAAAGAGCGAATTGTGATACGATATTGTAGTACCGTATGGTAGTACCAAAAGTTGGAAGACGATTTTTTAATATGATCTGCAATATATGTATAATTGTATATAAACTGCACGGCACAGTCGGAATTTTTAGTAATGTCATGTTGGTATGTTTACCTTTCCAAGTGCATACGTACCTCAATCGTACAGTTCTATCCTGTAGTATTTCTGTACCAAACAACAGGTCGAATTACTGACGCAGTGTTAATGCATCGTTGTTTAAGGTTGACTTTTAGCGGCTCTTTTAAGTCCTTTTCAAGTATGTGTGCTCCTTCACCTCACATTATTATTATTACTAGTATTACTATTGTTCATCGAAAAAATTGCATATGCAAATAGTTGAGAACGTACTGAAGTGTTTTATTTGATCCCGACTTGCTATTTTACATCTAAAAATAAAAGGAATGTAACATAAATAGAGCACTCTGGCAGTGGCGCTACAGCTTTGGCTGCCATATGTTCACGAACAGTCACGTCCAATGCAGCTTCCCTCAGAAAAATTCATACACGAATAATTAAAAAAGTAATGGAGTGGTTCCTACCTTTCATATCCGTGTTTTTCTATTTTCTTGTTTTCTGCGTTATATTAGACATCCTTGAATCTAGCATTTCTTAAAATAGCTTTCTTCTTCTGCATTACAGCAGTCTACTTTGTTAATAAGACAAGCAGATTCTTGAATGAAGTAACATGAAACAACAACTATCACCGCAATAAAACGATCGCTCAAGTTCATACGTTTAATGTTACGTGTTTAATGGTACATACACCCTATAAAAACGATGCTGGCTTGTTCGAGCAATCACGTGACGCTAGGAATGCTCTTAATAAAAAAAGGAAAGCATGGCATAGGTGGAAGTGTACTAGGAGTAACATATGGACCCCTTAGCTTTCAAGAATTTTTCTAAAAGTTACTGTGATGCTGTAAAGAAAGCTGCAGTGGAAAGCAAACTGTATGCCGTTTCCTCCAGTGACCCTAATGTACTTCACCAGTTTATTCGGTCAAGGTCACAGTGCCGACGTCCTATCTCTCTACTCAAGAGTGAATATGGGAAACTGATGAGCGTGGTGAAGCTCTTAACAATGTATTTAGTAGACTTGATTCTTTTTTCTTGACCTTTCTTAGGGAAAGTATATTGTTGTTTTTCGCATTGTCAAAGTATTGTTAAAGCATTGTTGGGTACACTACCGCAGAAGCTCCGAGCAAGATGGCTGGCCTATCTAGATTCCGGCGCGTGAAGTTTAGAAAGGTTTAAGATTTTGATTGTGGTTTCTGGTGTTATGTGGTTAGTTTAGGTTAGGTTAGGTTAGGTAAATTTGGAAAAAAACTCACCTTATTTTCGAGAAACAGCAACCTTAATTTACCCTTTACACCAACGGAGATAGTACAACCAACGTATACAGATCGATGGTGGACGCGCTTGGAGCTGTGGAAGTGGTTCCGCATTGTTTGCTGAGCGCTGTCAAAAAGGTGGCAACTACCGTTTTATGGGTTAAGATAATGGCCTGCTACCGGCTGTTGAACTTCCTAAGTATGAAGTTCGCTTATAGTTGATATTAGAAATCCACTGCCCCAGCGGAGCTGTTGGCCCTGATGGTATCCCGTCTATAATTTATTTGCACCTCACAGACGTACTTACTGAACCACACTTTCAGATTTATTGTCGTTGAATGGGTGAAGGTGCTCTGCCCGGTGAGTGGCTGACTGCTAATGTCAACCCTGTTTTCAAAAAAGGGCGACCCTTCCTTACCTGGAAATTATCCGCCGATTTCCCTTACCTGTCGTATCTTTGAAAAATATTTTTGGGAAGATTACTCTTGACCACCTTCAGTCCATCACAAAGGGTGCCTTCGAAAAGTAACCTGGTTGGATCAAGCAAATGTCACTCTCGTTACCTGTACACGTTACGAATCAGTTGCATTTTTAACCCTAAATCGTCATTAGAACTATTGTCACGTGACAGCAATAAACTACAACAAGTATTATTTTGAACAGCAAGCAGGAGTTTATTTACGTGCTTGCTGTTAAGATACGTTGAAGATTTAATGACTAATTTCTGAAGCTTATTTATAGAATTATAACACCGAACCTTCTTCCACCCTGCACCGAACGCAACTTAAACTCATCCACATGACACAGCAAATTAATTCAAATAAATGCAACGCCCCCCCCCCCCTGGTTTTTTTCTCGATTCTGATTGGTCGACAGTCGATTCGTTTGCAGTGCTAGTCCCCTGTCCCCCCAGTTACCCTCAGGAATCAAGCTCGGCGACCATAGTTGGTTTGGTTGTTTAGGTTACCGTCTGGAACTAATTTGAATGCTATATGTACAGGCAATCGTCTAAGATCAAGCTAGATCAGGGGATTATGACGGGGGGACATGTCGCACGACCTACACAATTATTACATGCAACAGCGTGTTTCTTCGCAACCTGAGTTACTTAGGTCAGTTTTCAAAGGCACCCAAAGTGAGGCTATTTGTTGGGTGGATTTGGCAATGTGGGTGGCTCTTGCTATTTTTGGTGGTGCACAAGAGATGGCGTTGTCGTCAGATGGGTGTTTTCGTCGTTTTTTATTAAAATTCTTTCTGCCTCATAACCGTAAGTTGATAAATAAGATAAAAATCAGTGAGTATTAATATTAATAAACAAAAACGGAACGTTAAATAGAGTAAGGATCTAAAAGTCAAAACCTAGAAGGAACATGGACAAGCTTTGACAGTCAGGGTCTAGCTGTAAAATTTTGTCAGTAAGAGGCTGGAAAGCATTAGACCCTTACTACCCGGTGGTTAGATTAGTTCTAGTCTCTTCGGACTGAACGTGTGTATGAAGGGTTGTAGCAGGTTTTCTTTGTTCTTACAATATTGTTTTGGAACTTTAATAACACAATTTTCTTGTGAAGTTTGGCATTTTGTCTTTTGATGCTTTAGAATTTTTATTATACTTCGTAGATTTATGGTAGAGGATTACCATAATGCTGTCTGCTACGAATATGCTGGCATGTTACTAAATTGAAAAATAATTTTCAACGTAAAGCAAAGCAGGAAACGTATAACCATAGTACCACTTGATCATCACATGGGTCATTGTAGGATGATTTCCAATGTTTCGTGAAAATGTATTTATTGTTGACCACCGGGTAGTAAGGGTCTAATGCTTTCCAGCCTCTTACTGACGAAATTTTACAGCTAGACCCTGACTGTCAAAGCTTGTCCATGTTCCTTCTAGGTTTTGACTTTTAGATCCTTACTCTAAACATTTAACGTTCCGTTTTTGTTTATTAATTCGTGTTACTTTTAGAATTGCAGCTAAACTGTAAAACAGTGCAGTTGACGGTCAAAGCTGATAGTTTAACACAAGAGACCATAGGCTGACCCTTACTAATCTGGCTATCGCCAATGGTAACAATAGAAACAAATCCTTTAATCTTCAGTCTATGTCTCGCAGCTGGCGTTTGCTAATTGGTATTGTTGCATAATAACAATGTTTAAAACAATGTAAAACAATCAATCTGGTGGTTTAGAGCTCCGTAACCCCTGAACCACTTGACCAATTAGAAAAGGCCTTATGAAAAGGGCACATCTACAGAGCAATACCTGTAAAATGAGCTAAGAACCAGCTTTATTGGACAAATGGTTTGACCTGTAGAGAGGACAGACGAAAGTATCCCCAGAACAACAACAACAACAACAAGAAGTTGAACAAGAAGTTGTCTATTTGGCCCCTGTCTGCATCTCGGGTTTGGCTGGACCGAATTTCACAATTTTTGGACTGCAGGCAGGCCTTTACTAGTCAAGGCTAGACTCCAAATTTGGTTTAAATATGTTTACTTTTGACGGAGTTATACGCTCTCAAAGTTGAGAGTTTAACACAGAGGTCCTAGGTCGACCCTTACTAACACTGGCTATCGCCAGTGTTAATTAAGTAGTAGACCAAGTTAGAAGTTATTAGCGTTATTGTTTAAATTCTTGATGAGAGTCTGGTCTTTTCGCCTTATGTAAACTGTCTTGCCTGCGTAATGAGTAGGCGATGAGTACGCGCAGTCTTGTTCCAGTTCAGTAGTTCGGTCGGCTGGACGGAATAAATAAAAATGGAAACCTCACGTTGTTCTTGGTCCTTACGGGGGCCTGGGAGTAAGACACGTAGTCCTGTGGAAATTTTAGCTATGTTCCTTCGTTAATTTTATATGCAATTATTTTATTCGTAGTTTTAGAATCTTAAATCATAGCGGACCGATTTCTTCTTCGTCTTTGTGTAGTTTCTGAGGTGGACGAATCCATTTCCTGCTGTGAGAGGGGAGTCATCGTTCCGAGCCATCCCAGGGCCCGTGTTCCGTCGTGGTGCCTAGTTCTGAAAAACTGTCTTCAATTCTGCGTCACTTTCGTGTACCAATTACGCCTTAAGATATTTTTCTATATCAGGGAATGGTTTCGAAACTGAGTTAACGTTTGTAACCAAGCTTGAGGGTGAAAACTAATTAGTGTAGTTCGAGCGTTGCTTCGAGCGTATTGTTCTACGATCCCCCCCTCCACTCACCCCAACCTCCGTGCGTTCAGTTTCTTCAGGTATTTAGCCTACGTGTGTGCCGCATGGAAGCCAATGTTCACCGTAAAAGTTGAGAATCAACTAACATCAGAAAATTCCGTTGCTAAGAAGATATTGTGTTTCAACTCATTCAAGTTCACGTTCACGTTTCTTGTATTTTGATACTCGACGTTTCCCATGAAGTGTGTTTTGCCCTTCATTTTAAACCTCATTCATTTTTTTAAACCTTTTAACTCCAATTATTTATCGTAGTAGTTTTAGGTCTTTGAATTACGCATTAATGCACGTCTGTTAAATATTGACATATTTTCAAAGAAAATTTATTTTAAACTGAATAATATTTACTATTTTGTAAAAGCAGCTTTGAAAGTGTAAATTTCAAGTGTAAAATGTGGTCCTTAGATTTTTAATAAATGTACTTTGAACTTTATTTCATCACGCAACTCTCGTATTTTTATGCCATAATTACAATTAGCTTATAGCTTAAAATCAAACCAAGTGATTCACCTAACAAGTACTTTTAATAATAAGTTTGGTTTCTGCCTGGCAGATCTGCTGCTGTCCGACTGTTGCGTGGGATGGGTTTCCGGACTAGGGTTATGGACGAGCCATAGGAGTTGAGTTGTGTTTGGATGGATAAGCAACTTGACTAAACCGGAAGTTTAAGAGCGCGGCATCAAAGGACGTACCACCACGCCAATCGGCACTCGCGGCCGCGTGATCGGAAATTTACACCCAACGCACTAGGTTTAATCGCTCTAAACCATCTTTCAACATGGCGGAGAAAGCATAACGGTACTAAATTAGATTTAGTAAGTTTTTCAGTTTTTCTGCTGCTACGACATTTTAACTTGGTTAAACTTACTGTTGTCACAAGAAGATGACTCATTCTACACCGGTTTTCTTGCAAATATCATGCATTCATAAGCACCCCGTCTCGTGTGTTACAAAAATACGATATTACTTCCCCAACAATCGGCGTTAAGGTTTCGTTCGACAGTCAAACTTTGTTACAAAACATAATGGCACCTACGCCTGGCAATATAACAATCTCTTATCTTACCTATACGGTTGATACATCATAAACAACGTAGTACAGGGCGTATTTCACAGAAAATTCCACCACCTACGGTGGAATTCCATTCGTCTACGAGCGGATCAACCGCGAATACCTCATGGCGGCTTGGTCAGACGGACGTAGCAGACGCGCTTTGTATTCTGGGATATATTCGCGAGTCACGCTTGCCATCGAAGACTACGCACTTCGGCTATGCATTTGAGCTTATCCATCCAAACACAACTCAACTCCTATGGACGAGCATAGTCCTGTCCACACTGTTTATCTTGATTTTGCTAAAGCCTTTGACAGGGTATCCCACAAAATTTTGCTTTTTCGGCTATATTACCTGGGTATTCGAGGTAGTTTGTTAAATTGTATTAAAGCTTTCATGACAAATCGGAAGCTGAGGGTTAAGGGTGAAAAATTCCTACTGACTTTGCGGATGTCATCAGTGGTGTACCTCAGGGTAGTGTTTTGGGGCCCCTCCTTTTTGTAACGTTCATCGATACTCTGAGGGAGTGTTCTCGGGAGGAGTTGCTGCGTTTGTTTGCAGACGATTCCAAGGTAAGCCGAACTGTTAAATGTGTTGGTGACATGGTTCTCTTACAGGAAACTTTAAATCGAATTTATGAATGGTCGGTTGACTGGCAGCCCCCATTGGCACAGGACAAATGTCTTGCCATGACTGAAGCTACGTACTCTCTTGGGAGTGCTCCGTTGACCATGTTAAACAGGCAACAGATCTGCGGGTCATAGTTAACGGCATACTGGATTTTTCCAATCACTGGGCGAAACTTGCTGCATTGGGCCGCAGTAAATGTTATGTTATACTCAAATGTTTTCCACACAGCGTTTCTTCAACCCTCATTGGAGTCTTCAAAATGTACGTCAGGCCTGTTCGGTATCGTTCGGTGGTGTGGTCACCTTACTTAAAAAAAGTTATCAATAGAGGCGGTCCAGAGGAAGTTCACCAAACGTCTTCCGGGTATGCGTGGTAAATCGTAACCGAATCGTCTGTGGGGCTTGTCACTAGAGTTAACGCATGATCAAGTTAATGTAATTTCGTGTGTGTTTAATGGTATTGCGTTGCGGCACCTATCAGGGTGCTAGCTGCTGGTGGTCCGGTCTTGGGAACGGTTGAATGAAAAAGAGACAATCGAAAGACAATCGACAATTGTAAATCAAAAATAAGGGGCCATACTTGGCGGCTCGATTGGCCTAGAACACATGCAAACCTCAGGCACTATACTCATTCCTTCCCGGAGTTGGGCGGGTGTGGAATGCACTCCTAAATAGTGTTTCCGGACTAAGGTTATGGACGAGCTCGAGCATAGTCCTGTCCACACTGTTTATCTTGATTTTGGTTAAGCCTTTGACAGGGTATCCCACAAAATTTTGCTTTTTCGGCTTCATTACCTGGGTATTCGAGGTCGTATGTTAAATTGGATTAAAGCTTTCATTAAAAATCGGAAAGTCGTGACAAATCAGTGTAGCCACTTTTAAATTCCGTGGGGATGTCAACCTTGGTAAGATTTTCACTGTGTTTTAATACATTATTATTTTTTATTTACTCCTCCTCCGTGTGTTTATGACCAGGATCTTTCAGTCCATTTTTTTTTTTTTGGGGGGGGGGGGGGGGGGCGGAGGAGGGTAAGAAGCTTTCTTTTCTGGCCCAGGAAAATTGCCTTTTTCATGTTTTTCTTCACTGGAATAAATGTAAATTTGTATTATTCTCTGCCTAAGTTAAAGAGAACAAATTATATTCTAGCGTCCTTTACCCAACATAATTATTACGAAACATTTAAATATTTTAAAGAGGAAGACTCCCGCGTGAATGCGTAAATTTTTATTTTATTAAAACGTTTCTATTAGTTAAAAAAGTTGTCTCTTTTTCATTCAAGAAACTCTTACAGAAGTTACGGTCCAAAAACTTACTTTTACTTCAAATCCACATCGAAGTTAAAAAACTTTACAAAAGTTCATTGCAATTTTAAAAGATTTCAGTTAGGAAATGTGCTAATTGATTTTAGTTGGATTGCGGTGCGAATCAGTGCAAAGGAGCTTATCATCCAGTGCTGATTTCTGTCTGTATACATGATAACCTTTGAACATATCACTCTTGCAATCCTCTTTCTCACACCCAACGTTTTTAACTTATTCCTACCGTATTTTGGGGGAAAGGTTTTAAATTAAGCTGAAAAAAATGTATTTTTAAAATTTTAAAGCAATTTGTTTCAGTAGCCTACCTTGCTAGTCAAGGAGCACCTCTTTATCAGATGCCTACTATTTGATCTTTGATTTTGATCTGAGGGGTAGGGGGGGAACAAGGGGGGGGGGGGGCTTTTAAAATTTTGAAAGTTAGTATCAGGTCAGTCTTCAATCTGCGTAGCTTAAGGGAGTCTAAGTTAAGTCTCTTCAGTCGTAAACTGTAAGGCAGACGGCACAGCTCGGAGATGAATTTAGTGAAACGCCTTTGGACTGACTCAAATTTGTCAACATACTTCAGTAAGTTGTGGGACCAAACAGGGCTTGCATACTCCAAAATAGGTCTCAACGTAGACCTTAAATGCCCATAGTTTAGTGTTGGCACAACCTGAGGTAAAAAGCCACCTTACCAGTCCCAAACGACAATTTGCTTGGGCTGCTATGTAGTTAAATGCATGGTTGAACCAAGGTCCCTGTTAAACTAAATACCCAAATCTTTTACTGAGTCAATGTGAGGTAAAGGTACTCCTTGTAAGGCATAGTCCTGTCCCTGGCCTATACCCCCGTAGGAATTTTTGAGTGGACGGATGAAACCTGTTACTGGGGTCAGGCACATTATAGTACATTTAAAAAAAAACAGGTAGACATCTGAGAAACTTGATTCGAATTTTCCAGAACCAATTTTCCAATATGGCCACTTTTTCGATGAAATTAAACATACCTTTATGCTTTCACCTGTGCTATCGGATTCCAAAAGAGTTACATCGGCTTCTGGATGATTAAAACATGTTTGTAATCAAACCACCTGCACAATGATACTAAATTTATGTAAATATGTCATTCGAAAGTGGTTTAAAAAGTATGGTGTATGCAAATCAATACAAAATCGTACAGCACTACTTAGCATAAAACACTGACACTTACAGAGGTTAGCACTAGGTGCTTTTCGAAACAATTAAAACAATACGGAAAGAATAGCTCCCCATCTTTCAGAAAATCCTAAGTACGTCCATTTCAGGCTATTAGATTGCTCCCAAAAGCACTTTCAATTCGAAAATCTCAACACGCTTTCGCCACTATGCCATTACCTCTTCACCTTTAAATGGGTTTAGGACGGTCCATATCTAAGTTAAATGATCTCGGTTAGCGTTGACGGAAAGAATAGATCACCACCGTTCAGAAAATTCTGAGCATGTCCATTTCGGGCTATTAGAGGGCTCCCGAGATCACTTTGAATTCGAAAATCATCACGAGCTTTCGCCGATATGGTATTACCTCTTCACCTTTAAATGGGCTTCGAACGATCCGTATCTAAGATAAACGATGTCTGTTAGGGTTGATGGAAAGAATACTACTGAGGCCATGTTTCAACCATGGCTCAGTGGTTTCAAAGGCCATGGTGTCGACTTCCCACTCAGGCAGTCTGACATATAAGTCCAAAAGGCAAAGTAAACAGGTTTGCATGTGAATTTATTTGCCTCTTGAAAAAGGCCGTGTGAGTATGGCTCAGCGGTAGGACTTCGGCCTTTGGTTTCAAAGGTCGTGGGTTCGATTCCCCGCTCAGGCAATCTGACATATAAATCCAAAAGGCAACGTAAATATTAAATAAGTTTGCGTCTGTTTTTATTTGACTCTTGAAAAAGGCAGTGTCGTATGGCACATCGGTAGGACTTCGGCTTTCGGTTTCAAAGGTCGTGGGTTCGATTTCCTGCTCAGGCAGTCTGACATATAAGTCCAAGAGGCAACGAACATAAGTTTGCATCTGTATTTATTTTACTCTTGTAAAAGGCCGTGTCAGAATGGCACAGTGGTAGGATTCGGCCTTCGGTTTCAAAGCTCGTGGGTTCGATTCCCCGCTCAGGCAGTCTGACATATAAGTCCAAAAGGCAATGTACATAAGTTTGCATATGTATTTATTTGACTCTTGAAAAGGCCGTGTCAGTATGGCACAACGGTAGGACTTCGGCCTTTGGTTTCAAATGTCGTGGGTTCGATTCTCCACTCAGGCAGTCTGACATATAAGTCCAAAAGGGAACGTACATAGGTTTGCATCTGTATTTACTAAAAAGGTACCGTTATCCGCTCATTTAAAGGTGAAGAGGTAATGGCATAGCGGCAAAAGCATGTGGTGATTTTCGAATTCAAAGTGCTCTCGGGAGCCCTCTAATAGCCCGAAATGGACATGATTAAAATTTTCTGAAATGTGGTGATCTATTCTTTCCATTTTCTGAAAGGTGGTGTTCTTTCCATTAACCCAAACAGAAATCGTTAAACTTATATACGGACCGTCCTAAGCCTATTTAAAGGTGAAGAGGTAATGTCATAGCGGCGAAAGCGTGTTGTGATTTTCGAATTCAAAGTGCTCTTGGGAGCCCTCTAACAGCCCGAAATGGACATACTTAGGATTTTCTGAAAGGTGGGCATCTATTCTCTCCATATTGTTTAATAATTTCGAAAAGCACTTAATGCTAACCTCTGTAAGTGTTTTATTCTAAGTAGTACTGTACGATTTTGTATTGATTTGCATACACCGTATTTTTTAACCACTTTCAGCTGTCATATTTGCATAAATTTGGTATCATTGTGCAGGTGGCTTGATTACAAACATGTTTTAATCACCCAGAAGCCGATGTAACTCTTTTGGAATCCGATAGCACAGGGGAAAGCATAAACGTATGTTTAATTTCATCGAAAAAATGGCCATATTAGAAAATTGTTTTGGAAAATTCGGATGAAGTTTCTAATGAAGTTTCCCGTTTTTTTTTTTAAATCTGCTATAATGTACCTGACCTCTGTAACAGGTTTCATCCGTCCACTCAAAAATTCCTACAGGGACTGGATCAATATACTCAAAGTCGTGATTTCCCTTGCCAATATGCAAACACTTACATTTAGCGACTGATATTGGTAACTACCATTGATCAGCCCAATTTCCGACGTAATCAATACTACCCTGTAATGTTTCTTGTTGTTGGGAATTTGTGATTTTTGCATGATTTTTAGATCATCCGTAAATTTTCCTTGCTGAATCTCAAGATTTTCACATTTAAGATGATTTATAAAAAAATACAAAGCGGAGCGGACCCAACCCGGACCCTGCGGCAGCCCACTAATAATTTTTGTGAGTGGAGACACAGTCTTACCCAAAAGTACACTCCGCGTTCGTTTATTAAAGAAAGCAGAAATCCAATTCAGTGCTTGGATCATCAAGGGCCGATAGTAGTTCAATTTGACGATTCAAGTCTCTTATGGCGGCTGAGAATACTGAACGAATATCATTATAAGCCCGAAGGTTTTCATGGCACTTATTGCATTTGTATCTTCGCCACAATCTAGTTTTTTTTTTTTTTTTATATATAATAGCTTCCTAGTTGACTTTGGAAGATGTTCCGTCCAGAATTTGAAACCTTCATTAAGGAACTATTAACAGAAACTGGTTGCTTTAGGATTCGTAAAAACTTATGCCAGGCAACATCGACATCGTCGGTCTTGTAAATAGAAGACCTAGTTAACTTAACCAGATCAGACTGTAAGTTTTGAAAGTTTATACAGTGTTTTGTGCTGTCATCTACAGTGCAGGAAATGTTTAAATTAATCTTGAAAAGTACCATGTTATGATCGCTTAATCCCAGTTGTTGGTCAACCTCAACCTCCGAAACCAACCTGTCATCACCAGTGAAAAGTAAATCTAAGGTTTTTTTTGTCTCTCGTTGGTTCATATACCAACTGGACAGATCCCAACGCTGACAGATCATCGAGGAATTGCTGGTGTGTCCCAAATGAAGCCGTTCGCATAGGCCAGGTTACCATTAACAAGTTGAAGTCTCTCACAATTATATTGAGAATATTAGATTAGCTGTACCACTTATGAAATTCGACATCAATTGGTAAGATTCCATGTCATGGTCGTGGGGTATATATCCCAAAATGATATTCAAACTTAAAGCAGACATAATTACTGTCATAGCCTCCACATCCGTAGCGATGTCGCCCAAAGCAAGAAATAAATCCTATCTATAGACCAACGTCAGTCCGCCCGCTCTGGAACCACGGTCCTATTTGCAAGCTCAGGGAGTGCAGTTTAGCGTTCAAATTTTTTTAAAGGCTTATCGTTCTTCCCGTTTATGCCTAACTCAGAGGAAAGCAACGCATAAATAAATCACACAGACTAGTGAAGGGATGTGGGGAATAAACCTTACGCTCTGGGAGTGCAGTTTCATCGCTAAGGTTTTTAAAATCTTTTTTGCCCTCTTTAAACACTCTCCTACCTTTGCCAATCTCTTTATCCGTGGAGACCAAAGTTCTTTGATGTGTTTGCTTATCAAAATTATGGGAATTCTTTTTTCTCACACTGCACTTCACAACGACTCACTGGGATCACAACAAGGGATCCAAATAAGAAATTCGTTCCCCCGCTACTTTACAACAGCAAATTGGTTTCCTTAAAAGGGAGCTGACCAAGCTACGGCTTAAAACACTCCAAGCACATACTACAATTTTTCCTGATCTCGACCTATATGCCGCTTTCCCCATCAACTTAAAGAAGATACTCAAAGTTATTACAAAGTTTATGTTTCAGGGACGAAAGAAACAAAAAAGCGCTACTTGACATTCTCTTTTCAGGAGCCAGAGGCAACATTCTTGAGCTTCCCTGTAAGTCATATAAGGCTATATAAAAACACATACAGAGTAGCCATCAAGGCTCAGAATGATAGCAAAAAGCAGAAAGTTAAAAAGCACTTTAGTTATTAAAAACACATACAGAGTAGCCATCAAAGCTCAGAATGATAGTAAAAAGCAGAAAGTTAAACAGCACTTTAGTTATTAAAAACACATACAGAGTAGCCATCAAGGCTCAGAATGATAGCAAAAAGCAGAAAGTTAAAAATCACTTTCGTCATTAAAAACACATACAGAGTAGCCATCAAGGCTAAGAATGATAGCAAAAAGCAGAAAGTTAAACAGCACTTTAGTTATTAAAAACACATACAGAGTAGCCATCAAGGCTCAGAATGATAGCAAAAAGCAGAAAGTTAAAAAGCACTTTAGTTATTAAAAACACATACAGAGTAGCCATCAAGTGCTGGTGAAACAACGAAATCACGACGTTTCTAATAACTAAATGTTTTTAATAATGTGTTTTTAATAACTAAAGTGCTTTTTAACTTTCTGCTTTTTGTTTATATAAAGCTATAGGCACCAGGCTTGGGTAATTTAAAAAACACGAATTGTAATTTAGTGGAATTAATTACAATTCTACTGTAATTGTAACTAAAAAAGATGAGCAAGATAATTATGGTCAAATTACAATTACCTCGCTGATTTTTTTTCCCAAGTACAATTTATAAATAATTTTTGGTTGATTTGCAACCACATATTTTCCAACGTCGAACTATCCCTCCCCCTCTTCGTTACCAATGAGGGAAGAGACAATTCAGGAATATTTTATCAGGACTGCACTGTGACTGAGGTTGGCGCTAATGATCTGGCTGTCGACACGCTATTAAGCCTCAACCCCCCCCTCCCTAACCCCCCCCAATCAGGAGCTTCGTGAAGGACGAGTATTCAAAACAGACTTCTACTCCTTGTTCCATCACTCGTTCTAAGTAGGTACCAGGTGTCGAACTAGTGTCCGTTTTTACGCATAGTTGAGTTCCATTGGATATGAGGTTTTGTCAGTATTCAAGTATGAAAACATGTTTAAATGCCGTTCAGTAGGGAAAATTCTAGCCCATGCTTGACTTGACGCACATAAAACAGTAAAACACTTTTCTTCAGAATCAAGGCTGCATATCTGTGTATAACTTAAGTATTTGTCTTGTGATGTGATTGGTGCTTTAAGAGTGTTGTGGCACGCTGTTGGTTAACTGATCACATGATTAACCTCTTCGTGCATTGCTATAAACCTCGTTCCTTGCATGAAATTGGTCATCCCTGCCTGTGCCTGACGAAATTCGGTTCAACGTAGCTGACTTAACCTATAATAACGACTGCAACACTATAAAACATGTGAAAAAAGGACACATGTTGGTACGTGCAACTATTGAAAAACAACGGGAAAACACTAGTAAACATGTACCTAGAATGAGAGAATGACTGACCAACCAGAGAGAGAAAGAGAGAATGACCAGCCAGATCATCATCCAGAACCTTAAAGGCCCGTTGCCACCAAATTAGCACTGCAGCATCTAAGGCCTAGAGTTCTCTCTCGCAGGAAGCAAAGGAATGCACAAAGCCCAACTTTTAAATGCAACAAACAAGCCACGTGACTACTTAATTATTGAGCAAAAATTTGGTACGCCATCATGCACCTGGAAACAAGCTGCAAAGATTAATGATATTAGTGTCACTAGATGGCGCTAGGAGATTTTCTTTATATTTTTCCGTGGCGCCATGTAGTGGCTATCAGTATCGTTAATTTTTATAGCTTGTTTCCGGTGCACGAGGCGTACCAAATTTTTACTCAATAATTAAGGAGTCACGTGGCTTGTTTGTTGCGTGTAAGAGCTTTGCTTTGTTCTTTTGCTTCCTGCGAGAGAGAACTAGATAGGCCTAGATGCTGCAATGCTAATTTGGTGGCAACCGGCCTTTAAGTCGTGGCATCGCCTGTCTCTAGTCCCTGCAAGGTGCACTTTGGTGTTAGCACATGTGAAACAAAACCTCATCTACTGTATATCATTTTACGCATTCTCACAACCTTGAACTAAGAATACAACCTAGACCATCCTAATACCCCCTCCCTCTCATTTTAGCCGCCATTTGCACAATTCCAAAACCAACATGCATCCACTCACCTCTAGTTACAGCCAGGCTTGCATAATTGATTGTTTTCTTCATTCTGTTTTCATTTTAAATTCTCCACATTAATCTACCTTGGATTCAAAATAATTAATGGCATAAAACTTAGGAGAGTTAAACTTATTACGCTTCCCAAACGGACCTAGCTTGCTTCTCTGTTCGAGATGTGTTCGGGCTCGCTTGAGCTCGCTGTGCACGTAACCTATACACATACATACACTAGCCTCAGAGCCGAAATTAGGGATGGGGTTTAAAAAGTCAATTCGGCATAACGCACCCTAGTTGGTGGGGCAAACTACTAAAAGCATCAAATAAAAAAAAGCCTTCAAAGGTTGTTCTCCTCCCCCTCCATAAATTCCTCCATCCGCCTGTGCATGGGACTGGGAGACAAAACAAGCAATTCTCGACAAGTGGGCTTTCACTTTTAAGAAATAAAACTCCCTCCTTGTATCAAGGTCGTTTAAAGATATGCTTGCAAAATAACACGTGCTCGGACTAGTCGCAGAACAAGTATTATATTTTGCAAGTATTTATTAGGCAAAAACCTACACCTCCGAATTTTTAATGTACGTTTTCCGAAAAAATAAACACGGTCTCTAGTTGGACAGCTAGCAGCATGGAATCTGGGGTGCCTTCGAAAAGTAACCTGGTTGGATCAAGCAAAAGTAACCCTCGTTGCTTCTACACGGCACGAATTAGTATCATTTTTAACCCCAAATCGTCACTGGAACGATTCGTCATCGTATCGACTCTCATTCACGTGACAACAATAAATTACAAGACGCATTTATTTTGAACAGTAAGCAGGAGTTTATTTACGTACTTGCTGTTAAAATACGTTGAAGATTTAACCAATAATTTCTGAAGCGTATTTATAGAATTATAACACGGAACCTTCTTTCACCCTACCCCGAACGCAACATAAACTCGTCCACCAGACACATTGGATTAATGCAAATAAATGCGACGCCCCCCCCCCCC
>JAHWFP010037441.1:106307-130940 GCA_023313725.1 Lithobius niger
CAGCTTAACCACGGCGGCACGTTCTTTGCCAGCTTAACCACGGCGGCTAACGTTGTATTTTACAACGGCGGCGACGGCGCAAAGAGGCTGCAAATAACGAAACGGATACTAAATATAGGTGCAAACGAAAGTATCTTAAAATTAATATGAAACGTAGCCTAGCTAAAATGTAAAAAACACCAGCAAAAAGCTTCAGCTCAACTGTAGCCGAATAAATATTGCCCCGAGCTTTTTAAGGACCATTAGCAAACATTGCACAGCCATTATAATGAGAGGAAATACAAATTTAAAATAAATTTTTCTTCACTCCGCCTACAATTGGCCCAAAGCCTGTTTCCTAGTTACTACGGTGGCTTGTTACAAACAACAGTTTGTTGTCTAAGCGCACAAAACTTTAATGAACCCGGGACTTCGGCGTTCCAACAACAGATAAGACGCACGACAACCTATAGGACGATATATGGTAAACTGCACCCGCACCAGTGGTCATCTTGTTCCGGTTTCATAAAGGTTTTGTTTGTGTAGAAAAAAGTCCGTGGTCTCCCAATAAACCACCGTACGTTGCGATCGCGATCGCGCAGCTTAAAAATGGCTGGCAAACAGCAATTAGGAGAGCGAGGGAGAGCGAAATTGGGCGTGTTTTGTCGCGGTGGAAGAGAGAGACGCGTTTTATCTCAGTGGAACCTGCGGTGTTATAAGAGAACGGACACGTTTCTTGCTGTTTACTAGACTCCGACTCTTTCTGCAGATTCTCATTACTCCATTCATAAACTGCTTTAGAGAAACTATGAGAAGTAAAAAGCGAATAAAGTGCGCAAGCATACAATAAAATGCTACGACTCTTTACAAGCCCTCTTCGACTCGAAACACTGCACCTTATTCTATGCTTGTGCATCTTATTGGTTTTTACTTCATCACTGTTTGGTGCTTTTTTTTTCGACTTTCACTTAGAAAAAATAAACGCCCATAGTAGATACAGTCATTTTTAGGCGAACACTCGATGGGTGTTGACATCATCAACAACGCCACGATCATGTCGGAGATTTAGTTAAGTGTATACGATTAAACAAGCACTGTCCTTTTTATATATCTTACTATACCGTTGATAATGGACTCAGTAAAGCGCGGTGCGAAGCAAACAAAGGAGCTTCTCAGCCTAAGTTGGTGCCTGTCTGTCTCCACCGTAACTGTTGAACCCATGTAAATTCCATGCACTACTTGTAAACTTAAGTTATAAACCCAATAAAATTTGTCAAGTGGTTTCAGGGATTATGACTTTAACTTCAAAACTAATTTAAAACTGAGAATAGAGGTGTAGGATTTTTTTTTAATATAAATTCCCAACACGTCATGGGACAGAACTGAAGTACATTAAAAGTCAGTAAAATTTTCGGCCAATATAGCGGCTTCTCCATCAGCACACACTAAAAGAAAAACAAATAACCGAAACAACTTATAAATTCAACCAGCATAATACTTAAAAACTTTTAAAAATCAGTATTAAAAAACGCTTAAGCGCATAAAATACGAATGTAAGCCTTAAAAAAACTTAAAAGTTGTAAAGGAGCAGATGCAAGAAAAGACATGTAAGCCATGAGTGTTGCGCTAATACGTGCAAAAGAATCTCCAGCATCCCAAAAGACAACCAGGAGCTTCTTTTTCACGGATTAGTGCGACTGATGGCTTACATGTCTCTTTCTTGAATCTGTTCCTTTTTTAGAGATTTAAGTATTTTAAAGCTTACATCCGTATTTTATCCCTTAAGCGTTTTTTAGTACTAAAATCTGTTATTTTTTTTCTTGCCCAACAAGAATAACAACAGAAAGAATATTGTAATTACCGTAAAATAACTATTACAAGAGTATTAGCCTTTTTAATACTCAGTTTTAAGCTACAAAAAAAAATCGGTTCGTTGGTTCGACCTCCAGGTGAGATCAATATTTTCCCTACAAGAACAACAACAACAAGAATATTGCAGTTACATTAAAATAGCGTTCAAAAGTCCCTAGGCCTTGTTCATGCCTACGTTTTAAGCTATAAAACTTGAGCATTGGTTCATTGGTTCGTTGTCTTGGTGTAGTTCAGTTGCAATGGTCCAGAATTTGAAACTCTTTCGAGTTCTACTCTAAGCTACCTTCTTGCGCCCCCACACACCAACCGTCTGCTAAGAATGACTTGTGTACCTCAATGCATGCTTTTAGTACGATCAGCAAGAATTTGTCGGGTATCAGCCTCATGGAGCTGGCATGGGGAGGAATGCTGAGGGGCCTTGGGGGGGGGGGGGATAAGGTTATTGACCAACAAATTCTTGCTGATCATGCTAAAATATGAGTTATTATTGGTGCACACGTCATTCTTAACACTACAAATGGTACCAGCCATGGAACACCTATGATCACCGAAGGACACCTGTGCTCATGATCCATTCTCTGAGACTTGACCAACAACTGATGTTTAACTAGGGCCGTCGTCACTTCCACTGTCCACTTAATACAGAAACTCCGTTCACTGTTTCTGGGTTTCTCCTTCCCCTCTTCCAATCTGTGCCTCTACTATTTCCTTAATGGCATGTCCGCTTTACGCGAAGCTCCAATTAATTTGAAAATTGGGTAACAATCAGCCATACAACTGATTCAAGTTGCGTAAACAATTATTATCACATTAGCAGTCGTTCTCAGCTTCGACCGAAGTTTTGTTTCGCCCATGGTTGTTATCCAGTTTTCGGGCCTCTCTCCTCTTCTTTCATCCCTTCCTATCCTCCTACCCGATTCTCCACTACACTTTCACTCCTTTGCTACACGTAGTTGAATTTGGATGGTAGTTGAATTAAATACTGCCCTTCCCCTCCTCGTTTTGCAAGATTTTTACAAAAACTGCTTCGGTCTCCATCCCAGACAACCCAAAAAAACTTACCTTTCAGGTTCAGTTAATTGGTAATTATATGCTTAATGGTAACAGACGCTCTGCCATCCTAATCTGTTTAGTTATTATAGCATTAGAAGCCAAGAGAAGGGCAAACAGACGCGCTGCCTAACACCCCCCCGTCGAATCTGCAACCCTTCCCCCAATCCCAGTCTATCACTTTGGCTTGAGCGATTCGAACCGTGTGAAAAAAAAAACCTGCATGCATGACGTCAATTAAAACTTACCGCTGAAGTGACCGTGCTGAGCAAATTGTTAGTTGAGGCAACACGCCTTGTACATGGACTCAGCATAACAATTGAAACGGCCACCGCTCGCTCATTGTTGTTTGGCTGCTGTCTCTTGGCTCATGCCTCCTCCCATTTTGTCACCCTCATATTTCTCAACCCCATGCCCGATTCCTGATTTTTTTTTTTTTTTGCTAGACCTTGTCCAGGCACCCAGGTTACTGTATGCAAAGTGTGGTTTGAATAGGGCCTACGGTTTTTCGTGAAGCCCGGTCTAGGTTTACATTGGAGTGTGGTCATAGCGGAGCACCACTTCCAAAATACCGTAATGCATCAGAATTCAATTTTTCTTCTTTGATGATTCTTCACTAGTTGATACAGACATCATTCCAGCAGCAATGACTTTTTGTTTGTTAGTGACAACCCCATAGGGTAGCAGTGTAACCACAAGGTCAGATATACGATTCCTAGGTACAGTCACGGACAGTGAAATATGGACACTTCTGCAGGGGCAGCAACAAGTAAATGATCGATTAGTCATAGCATTCCATTCAATTGAATCAGTTGTCTGTCTTCTGAATATGACGTCATGTGGCTAGCTGGAAGTCAATGCACCACCACCTGTACAAAAATAGTCAATCAAGCTGCATAGCAATGAAGCTGACATTTCCCAACGTCACTATTTCACGATCATGATTTAGGGCTCTCGCACACACAGTGGCCAAGCCGCGCGGCCAGGTCACTGCGGCCAACAAGAAAGTGTATGTATCAACGCGCACTTGGCCACAGGGGACAATCTGTCGCCATGACCACCGGGATCCCGGGCGGCGTGCAGGCGGCCACAGGGCGACCATACTTGCTCCGGGTTCATTTTTCACCACGTGATCGAGAATTATTATCAATGAAAAACGGACGTGGCCACGTGGCACTTCGCCGCGTTCTTTGGCCGCCACGACCACTGGCCGCTCAGTGCGCGGGTAGCAAGAATGAAATGGTGGGTCAATCGTACCAGGATGCTCAACGAACAAACGAATTTGGCAATGTCGATGTTTTTCGTACCCAAACGGGAAAATGGGTGATGAAATAAAATGAAATGGACTGGCCAACTCGCGCATCACTTAGCATGCGACTTGCTCTGGTCGGCCCATTCTTAAACTACTTTTTTTCGTTTACGTAATTGTATCATGCAGATGTGACGCCATTAATAAAATACAGAGGCGTTTAAAATCGCAGCCAAATGCCATGACAAAAAATACTAGCAAAAATGCAGGTTCGTGGACAAATTATTAGTGAGGAATATTTTTTTTTAATCCTTGAACAGACGTCTGTCGGTGTCAAACCAACCAAACCTGACATGTCAAAATTTGTTTTCAGTCAGGATTTGATTTTTAACAAGTGCGGTGATGAATAAATCACTTTTAACTCTCCCTCCACAGCTTCTTCCCACCCATGGTAGACTGTAATGGTCAACAAAAATGTTTAATCAGCATGATTTTAATTTAAATATTACTTCAAGTAAGATTTTAATTTATACTTCTTACCCCCAACTCCGGTTGACAAGTTATACAAGATTTTACTTCAAGTCTTCCAACCCCCACCCCCTTAAGTTGGAGTTAGATTTTTAAACAACACTTTAATACCGATTTTACTTTAAACTTTTCCTCACCCGCCTTCGGTAGACGACTTGTCAACCAACATGTTTTCCAGCAATATGTTTATTTCAAACATTACTGTAAGCAGGATTTTACTTAATACTTTATTTATTACCCTCCAACATCCGGTCGACAAGTTTTCTATCAATTTTTTTTTTCGTTTCAAACAACACTTTGAGACAGATTTTTACTTTAAACTTTGCCTCCTCACCCTTTCCCTCCCCCCACCTTTGGTAGACAACTTGTCAACCAACATGTTTTCCAGCATTATTTTTATTTTAAACATAACTGTAAACAAGATTTTAAATTAAACATTACCCATTTCCCATCTTCCGTAGACAAGCTGTCATCCAACTTCTTTTCTAGCAAGATTTTAATTTTAAAACTATCACCTTCCACCTCTGGTACACAAGTTATCACCCAACTCCTTTTACAGCATTAAACATGAGAAGGGAAAAGTTAAACAGGTTTCCCCATTCCCTGCCCCCCCCCCCCTCCACCCACCCCGACCTCTGGCAGACAAGTTGTCAACCAACGCTTTTTCAAGCAAAATTTAAATCGGCGGTTATCAACATAACCACCGACCTACAAGTGTGGAATACTGAGATTGTTCCCCTCCCTATGTGCCCCTTCAGAAGAACATAATTGGTTTGATACTGCACCATTGCACAGCCACTAAACCGCTGTGAACGTGTATCAAATTGTATCTTGATGTATCTTGCGGCATCTCTGATATTTTTGTCATTGTTGCATTAACAATGCAAACTTTCACACCCTGTATCTCGGTAACAGTTCATTTGTGGACATGGGTTTATTAGCAAAAGTGGCTTGTTTCCTTGTCCCCTACAACCACCTAAAGTTTGTCAGTATATTTCCAGGTTACCCTGTATACAACTTACAGCCGAAGACTAACCCAAAGCTAGGTTCATTTCTGACGCAGTCATAGGCAAACACGTGTGGAGATATTTGCGAGTTGGTTGGAGTTACTGAATGCACGATTCCCAGCCAGAACTAATGGATAACACTGCCCAGCAGTGAATCCGACATTTTCACTGTCCATATTTCATTGTCCGTGACTGTAGATCCACTGTAGCAGAATACAGAATATATATATTTTAAATGGGGTGAGGTGGGAGTCAATCTTTAATTTTTTATATTTACTAAAGAAATGTGACAACGAAACAACTCAGTAGAAAGATAGTTTTCAACAACAATTCTCACATTGTTTTCGTCTCATGATTAAAAAAAAGTATATGCTCACGCTATTGACTGTAGTAATGCAGAAAATTCGCAGGATTTGCAGGATCTGGAATAAAGTGTCGGCTGTTAATAGGTACTTTTCTGTAAAGGATAACTTAGTTATAACGATGAAGGCTTGAATCCTGATAATTTTACCATCACTTCGCATCAGATAATTTAAATGTTACTCAAATTACGTGTTTTCCATTTTATTCATAGAAAACCACCATTACCTAAATTTCAGCATCACTTCAAGATCCAATACAATGCAATCTTTGGAAGGTGAAAGAATCAACTAATCAACCATCGATTTTTTTTTTTACTTATCACTGCTATAGAGCAGTGACACGACGTAGTATTATTGTATATAACTCTATGCTGGAGCCTTAATGGGTTAGCTGCAAGGGGCACTGCAGAGAGAAACAGAAGGGCGTCATACTGACGCCCATGCTGTGAAGAGTGATTTCTTAGACCTAAAACGCGCGATTTTTGTTGTTGGAGAAAACAACTTTATTTTAAGCCTAAGAAATTCGCTCTTCCGTTGTTTTTCCCTCCATTTTTATGTAGTGCACCTTGTAGTTATGCTCTCCAAAACCAATACTGGTGCCAATATGGCGGCAAATGTCACTGCTCTGTACGAGTTAATTAATTCTAGCATTTGACTGTATCACATGATAATCTTAGCCTTTTAATTGTAGATAGTACATTAAAAATAAAAATTGGACTGATGCCTAAAATTGAACTTGCATCACGAAATTCTTAGATCTATAAGCCAACGGATTACTTACTGATCTATCATCACATGAAATTCAGTACTTTTTAAAATTCCTCATAAGGTGGATGCAACTTTGTGCTACAAAAAGTTGGACCAGCTCCTATCATACACTAGGACAGAACCAGACTACCATAACCCACTCCCCGTTCCTAACTCTTTATAAACTCATGTTGTTACCATGTTAATATTTAATGCAAGTCGATAAATAATATATACATGTACTACTACTTGCATCATTTCTGAGGCTTTTTATCTGGCCAGAAATTACGTGTAATGAAGGATGCATAACTTTTTTCTGACAAGTTGGACCCAGTTACCCAGAAGATGCCAATACGGTACAACGGTAAAACTACAAATAATGAGCGGTAATTACCAATTGATCGTCAAGTTGCACTGTAGCCGGCAATGCCTCTGGAACTTACAATATTATAAACGTAGTTCGAATTTTATTGAAATATTGTCACAAAATGTCAGTAACTAACAATCCTGTGAAGGTTTCTCTGCTAGCATTTTAATTGGACATATCCTTAATATTGGAGAACATGTAACAGGTTGAAAATAATGGAAGACCTTCATTAAAGATATGTTAGTTTCATTGATTGTTATGCATTAAACAATTTTGATTCTGTATCATCGGGATAGTTATCATAGTTTTAATTAAAATCATAATCATAACGATAATTTTCGCATCCCACGTTATCATTCTCTACTTCTAAAATTCCCTGGTCATCTTGCTCGCTATTATTACTACCATTTTTAACATGTCCATATTCTTCGTATCCATTTGTTTCTTGCTCGTTATTATTACCCCGTTTGTATCATCTCCTCAACCACCTTCTTCACTTCTACTATGTGGACCATCATTTGCTTCTTGGCAGTCGCAGCGTTGCCAAACCATTTTCCTGAAACACATTCCATTTTT
Source organism: Lithobius niger (assembly GCA_023313725.1). Taxonomy (NCBI): domain Eukaryota; kingdom Metazoa; phylum Arthropoda; class Chilopoda; order Lithobiomorpha; family Lithobiidae; genus Lithobius; species Lithobius niger. The sequence goes on from JAHWFP010037441.1 coordinate 114,045, forward strand.
TTTTATTTCTTGCTCCTGATTATTACCCCCATTTGTATCATTTCCCCCACCACCTTTTCATACTTCTGCACTTCTTTCACCATCATTTTATTTCTTGCTCTTCATTATTGTCCTCATTATGAAATGGGCGTACTACACTTTCCTCCCCAGTAACACTATTTTTAATAAACCACAAAGCATTTTTTTGATTCCATACCACGAAATCAGCGACGCCATCACCAGTAAAGTCTCCACTGGCAGGTACATCCTCATGCCCTCCAAACTTCACAGTCTTCACAGCACTAGTCTTTCTGTCTTTGACAATCCAAGATGCTTTCCAGGGACGCCACATGACATAGTCGGCCAATCCATCACCAGTAAAATCCCCACTTACTGGCAAATCACCAAGTTGTCCCCAGTGCATAGTTGTCACTGCACCAGATTCTGGGTGAATCAGATTGTAGACACATTCAATGGGATTCCAGCTCGCAAATGCATGAGTAGGATTCTTGACCGCATATTGCATGATGATAGGGATGTCCTCAAATTCTCCAATACCAGGTGTAACTTTAAATTCTCCATCGTTGTAAATGAACTCTTCCTGCGTAATCGGTCTGCGTAGACCAAGCTCGTATTTCCCATCACCATTTATATCTCGTAGTAGTGGAATGTCTCCAGGTCTGCCAGCATATATTGTCGTCCAGTCACCAGTCTTACTATCTGTCCACTCATACCTGGAGTCTACATACTTCACCTTATCTGGCTTCCTGTCTCCGGTGATGTCCACTTTCTGTAGCACACCATCGTTCAATGGCCATCCTTGGAAACTATCAGGCATAGGATATAAACACACAGCATGCAATCGCGTGATGGGACTGAGGCTCAAGAAAGTGAGTATCGCTGCAGTAAGTGGACGATAGAATCCTGTAACAAAATAAAAAGGACTGTCAAAATTAAAAGGAGCTACAAGTTAATGTAGCCAGGAGTACATTAAGAATAAAAGAGTGAAGAACTCCCAACTGAGTGTATGTAAACCTGTACATTTGATAAAGTCAAAAGAATGCTCGCCTCTGCAATTTACAACCAATATATCCATATAAAAATTCGAATGTTTCCTAGATCGACCCAGCATCGAATCCTCGTTAGATTCTACAGAAATCGACTATTCCATTGAGGTATCATCACATGAAACTAAAGCCAATGTAAAATTCTGTCACTACATTGGAAAACCTCAAACTAATGCAGCAAAATTCACCACCGTAGACAGTTTTGTACTACCAATACACATCGAACTACGAGTAAAGTCAAAAAACGTTCCACAAGTCTTTGGTGAGCGAAAGTGATGTCATAGTTCGACATAGCCTGGTGTACCTACCTGGAGTTAACCATTAGGCTCTTACCTCGTGTGTGGTCAAAAATTAACTACCTCGTACTGTTGTGGCTGATGTGTCCCACAGTTCCTTGCAAAATCCTTCATTTGGGTCGAGGTCTAACGTCGCTTTAGCTCGCTGGGACGCTCCGTTGAGTGTATTTTTTTTTTAATTTTATTTCCACAGTGTTTAAAAAAAAAACACTACGAAGCCAGGGCTCGTGTGTAGTGGGAGTTTTGATAAATTAGGTGAAAACAACAAAGCCATCCTGTCTATCAAAACAAAGATAAACTTAGTTCTAATTTGAAGAAAAGAGAAATGGCAAAAAAAAACAAAAAATATTTAGTATACAACTGATTTAATACATTGACTATAGATGAAAATGAGTATTTACCACTGAATATAGGGGAAAAATAAAGAAATAAAACAAAACACCAGAAAAATTTATATTTGTGTTCCTATTCTCCTTTTTTTTCTTTTCCTTTAATGCAGTATTCGACATTTTAATTTGTCACTAACCAACTCCAAACTTTCGTTTTTAACGACCCATTTTTTTTAATTCTCCACATTTCTTTATTAAAATTTTTAAATACTTCTGGAACATAATAATCTTCTGAGTTTGTATTCATATATTAAGTTTGTGTATTCTGTACAACTGCTGGCTTAATATACATTGTTTTTGTGTAATATTGTTTATTGTTCGTTTTTTGGTCTTTTTTCATCTTCATTAATGTAAAAATTCTTAATATTTATAACATAATTTCGCAATTGTTCAATTTTTTTTTCAATTTTTATTTTCTTATATGTATATGTGTTCAAATGAATAGCGGAATCTTGTGGCAAATAAATTTTTTACAATTTTGTTTTGCAATTTTTGGAGTCTGCCTATGCCTTTTTTCTTTCCAAGTCCATGCAATTCTACTGCATAAAGTGAATCTGATTTTACCCATGATTCATACGCAACCTTTTTATTTCCTTATTCAAAATCTGACTGCAGTTCTACAAGGTCTGACCGGATGAGGTAGCCAGGAATAGCAAGTGTGATGTTAAGTACAGTGTCGAAAACTGTTTCCAACAGCTGTTAGCTTTGATGCATTAGCTTAATGGTTTACGATGCATTAGATTTTGTAGTGCAAAAATTCGCCGAGTTGGGTGCTGTAATGCGTCACACACTGCACGGATCCTTCATAAGTACCACACTGAACTACTTTTTGCGCTATTGACCTAATTCGCCTACCTATCGATTCCTTTCGTCGTTACGATTCACAAAATCACAACGAAAACGTGCACAAACCCTCATCTTCCTGGAGGAAGCGGCTTTAAATCCACGGCCGCCATTGTTTTTGTAACCATCGTGGATATCAACAATGCACTCTGCTACCAAAAACATACAATTGATTATCTGTGTCGTTCTGAGGCGAACTCAAGATAGGCCATGGACACTATACTTTTCTTAAAAAAATTATTAAAACATGTTAAAACGCTACTCACTGGTATAGTGACCCAGATGCCATACTGCGAGATGAGAGCTCCAGAAGAAAACCTGATTTCGACCAGAACATTAGTACACTGAAATTATCGCTGGCGGGACAAGTTTTTGATTGTAGTTTATGATGTTACATGTTTTTCGATTATTTTTTTTAAATCTGTAAATAAGGGTAAATAAAGGTCGAGGTTCACGAAAATGATGGTCATTTTTTTCCAAATTACGTGCGTCGCTCGCACCGCCGCGCTTGCTATGGCTAATCATATAACATCAGCCATAAACTTGTCCGGCCAGCGATAATTTCGGTTTACTAATTAAATGTTCCGTTCGAAATCATGTTTTTTTGTTGTTGTTGCTTTCTCTTCTCGCAGTATGGCGTTGTCAGTACGCCTGTGAGTACCACGTCTGAATACCGATTTCAGAAAAACATGTATGAGGCCGTCTTTGGCATGATCGTCTCCGAAGTAATTTTTCCTTGAGACCAAAAAATACCAGGACTCCGAGTCTCATTAAAACCCATTTATTACTTGGGTGAAGAGAAAAAAAAGCATAGAAGAACACTTCGCGCTCGGCTATTTACAACGCGACAGTCGTGTTCCATGTCCTGAACGGGTTAAAGGGTGAACCGCATACTCACGCCACATAATCACAATGGAACTGAAAGAACCACATACTCACAGTTCACTTGTAGAATCTTTACACTTATCTGACGTCTACTCTGTTCTAGGAACTATTATTGGAATCATGATACGAATAAAAGAAAGTTAAGCCTAATTACATCAATGGCGCTGGCCTGAAGATTTACTAACTATATCAACACACAGTTTTTACCAACACCCTACACGGATCGCTGTGTAGGGAAGAGAAGAAAAAGTAACAATTCAAAAAATGGTGAAAAGGGGAACCGAGGGAAGTGGAAACAATTCAATACCAACATGGATAAAAGATCAACAGTAAAGAATAACCGAAACGCACAACTGCCTGCATTAATCAATACATACGTCGGAAGCAGCACCCGGTCAACCATCTATCATGCCAGGCCAAATAAGTACTCTCATGCTAACGCTCACAGAACCAACACGTGCAAACTCACAGACTGCAGACAACAAGCATTTAGTAAAAGAGAGTTAAGCCAAAATACAGATTTCACACGACTTCAAATATTACGTCAACATACATTGGCGGTATCATGGGATCGTTATGCACCTTTCTCAAAACCGTAACATTAAACTGGTTATTAAAACAAAGTCCCAACCTGAAACAGAACTACAACCTAGCGCCTCAGACGTATTCATTATTCCAGCCAGAAACACAAAAAATACTATTTACGTATTACGATGCAAAGATGAAACATGCACAGCTATCTATATTGGAGCACGTGAACAAAAGTTGCACCAGGTGGATCAGTCTAATTCCCTCCTTCAGCATTTGCTCACTACGGGACACGAACGCAGTCTTGCTGAAACGAAACTACTTTTTGAAATACCTCAATATCGCACTCGTCTTAATCTTGAAAAGGTTTGTATTGCACTCAAAAATTCCGTGTACACAATCATGCTCAGCACAATCCTGTCACAGTTCAAAGACTATATTTCTATCTTTAAAAAGTTCGAGTCACGAAACTTTAATTAGACGGCATACCAAGCAAGCCCAAGGATATGCCCAAGCAAGCTAGGATGTCTTTTCGTCGTACACGCCTCGATGGAACACTACGTTAAGTACCTACATGCTCTTTTTAAATTTTTTTTGTTGTCCTCTCCCCCCACCTCCCCACCAGTTGTTGCATGCGGTTCTGATCCGTCTTTCACTTATCCTGGTTTTGTCCGGGTAAAGATAGGTGTTGGGTTTTCCTATTCGCCCATGTTTTAATGTTTTTACCATTTACCACTTGATAACGGTCTCGAGTTGAGACTGAAATTTCGTGACTGCGTATATTTATGTGCACTTTTTGGTTGTCTTACAAATTATCAAGTGTTACAAGGCAAACTGTATTTTTCCTGTTATCCATAACCGCTCACAGTGTTGGCTCCATTGTGTTTATTTATTTATTACTAATATTTACAGCTAATTTCTTTTCTTTTCATTCATCAAGGATGGTCTCATTCATCAAGGGTGGTCCCATTCGTCATGGGAGGGCACGAGTGCCCATCGTTGCCCTGAAAACTATTATTTTCGCACATACCAACATACCAGCAAACAAATTAATCATTTCAGACTGAGTTGTCCATACTGGGATTGCTGTACAGATCGACATTATCTATGGCCACTTTCCTTTGCTTGTTATAAATTGAAATCTGAAACGTCTGGCCTCACAGTTAATACATACCACTTTCAACTCATTCCAGTTATATAAAGATGTGAATTATTTAAAAGAAAAATTCGTCCTGCCTATGTATATTAATGTATATTACGTGAGTTATACTTGCCTGTATTCTGGTGATGTTTGCTGAAGTTAAGTTTTTTTGCTACTGTTTTCATAGGTAATAGCAAACCGAATCACATCAGTGACTTGTATTTGCGTTTTGGTTTTCAATGGCTTCTTTAGGATCGACGAATCAACTATACCGAGTGATACTTAAAAGCAACACTCATTTGAAACCGATAGTTTCACTCCTATTGTATTGCTCATCCCGTGGGAATGCATATTACAACTGTAAACTTTCATAGCCTTGCAAACCCGATAAGCAAATCTCCGCCCAAGTTGCTGTTGCGAATGCTTCATTTTTTATAGGCTATTTTTGCTTCCAGCAAGCGGAAATATGGCATGCACAGCCTGCATCACAATTGCACCTGCTTTACATTATTTACGTAGCGATTGCATTTAAAATTCAAAACGAATGATCAAGGGTTGCTGGTTGTTACTTTAGATGGAAGGAAAAAAAGCTACGGTGTGCGTAACAAATATGCAGGTATAGTTGGAACGACGCCAGACATAAAACATAAATCCTAAACTACAGCACGTGTAATATTACTACTTTAAGGATTGACCTAGGTCTCCAATGTTAAGACGAAATTACGATGCTTTATATCTCCACAGTCTTTCAGCACTTTCTACTCAAATTTGGGACTTAAGCTTTGTTGTACTTGGACAACACACGCATACTAACAGTTATTAATGTTCGATTTTTCAAGTCAGAGACTTGGACTTGAGATGCAATCGTGATTTTCATTTCTGTTGGTGGGGGACTTTGAATACAGTTATACAGCACTCTTTACAGCCCAAAACTTTTGTCATAAAAAGCTAGCTCATTTTATATAGACAAGTTGCCGATGTGCCTATTTTTTCAAGTCATTTCAATTGTTTGTGTCATTCTGGAGTTACGTGGCTCTAAACTATCAGTTTTATGCTGTATGTTGTTTTAAATGTTGGTAGATTGTTAAGACCAATAATGGAATTTAGGTAACGCTTTTTGATACGTCTACAAAACACTCTCTAAAGCCGAAACCATTTGTTCAGGTAATGACTATTAGGAAAACAACACATTGTCAACAATTTTATCATCCAGTTTCGACGATCTCAGTACTAGTACACACAAATGCTTGTAACACTGCATCAAGCTTGACACCGTCATCCAAGGCCTGGAAGATTGAGATTTCATCTTTCCTGGAGTGAGATCGACAATGTATTTGTGCTGCAGCTCTTTTTTTTTCTACTGTTATGACATGATTTTGACTGCCATTAAACCCCGTTGAAGCGGTGACAAGAGGCCAAAATGCGCACAACAAATAAACGAATCGTGCTGATATTCTTTTGCCGAGAAATCTTGACAGTGTGATTGTATGCAACAACGTTTATGCAGAGAGGTCATTGTTCACAGCATCGTTGTTCATTATTTGGTTAAGGGATAATCGTCGCTGAGTTTTCATTGCATGAATGGCGTTGGGGCTCTTCAGAATCATGGCAACTGATAAGTTACCACAAGAAGAGCATCCCTTTCAATTTTCTTTATTTGGCCGAAAGGAAAACAAGGAATGTGGGCGTTCAGGATGAAAGCCAAGATTAAAGGGACACCCGTAACATTCCACGTGCCAAATTACAGCTACGCGCAGATCATCATCCGAGCAATTACAGTGCCAAGGTCGGCTGGGGTGGTAGCTGCATTTCTCGCGTAACTGCTGTCTCGGTTGGCTTAGGGAATAGTACACGAGACAGAATCAAATCAACGATTGTGTTGTCACCAACCGGAATGATTCACGTATTTTAAAATCACAATTTATAATTTTCTAGGCTAGTGTCTTATAATTTTGCTTCGGTGATCTATTGGAATAATAAATTTTATTTTTTACCGCATTAGTCCATTAGATTTTAGATCTCATGGTAATTATTAGAAAATTAGTAGATGTACACACAGAGATGAAACGTCATGATTATTGTACGCACGCAATGCATCATATAGTTACGGGTCGTTCTTACATAACGTTAACAATATTCAACAGAAAGTCTCCTAGACGTCACATTTTAAAACGGCTTTTTAGCAAGGGAAAGACTAACGGCAAGTAAATAGACCTTTCGGGCCGTACTTGATGTGGTGGATCGAGAAAAATGGCTCTGTAAGGCATATCCCTTTAATAGCTTTATTTTGTCGGTCAATTTGTATTTTCAGTGGCCTCTATTGTTGCTATAAAAACTCAACCATTTTTGGAAGAGACGCAAAGTATTCACCAGCTTGGAAGTCACCTAGTTTCTGCTTTGTAGCACAAAGTAGAAACAAGATGTTTTATATCATGTAGAAACTACGAGTAATAGTTCAAAACAGTCAATGTTGCACAAACAAAGAGAAGATACACGTCCTACCAGATAGTACTCACATTGAAGGGAAAAGAAAAACCATTCAGTACAGTGCTACATATTGGCGAGGAAAAGACACACTATTTTTCTTCTAATGATTAGCTACACAATCCACCACGCTGCAAGCTGCATGCATCTGGCGGTAGTTGCACCAAGAAGTTAATACAGACGGCTGATCGCAGACAAAAAATAAATGAAAAACATACTAATACAAACAATTAAATACATTGTGTAATATAAATTAATTGTGTCGGGTTTCTAGGGAGCAGTTGCCCACAATAATGGTGGGGAGGTGGGTAAGTTAAGTTAGTTATTGGTAGGTCACGAGTTCATAGAGATTAATTTGTGGCGAGGTTAAAATAATTTAGGGCTACTTACACCCAACTTTGTTAGCCATTGCTGATTGCAGGAGAAACATCCTGCTGATCACGTAAATGATTACTTACCAATTTTGTAGCAGTAGAAAGACGATGATTTAATGTAGCAGCCCAGGTAGAAGTCTTTTTACCCAGTGAACAATGAAAAGTGGTATCAATCTCTGCAGGAAGTCTCACTTGCCTTCCAGGATGCAACAAAGATGGGGAAAAACCGTGCAAGAGTCGCAGCACGTCTCACCATAACAAATAAACGCAAATCAAAATCCCAAGGTTTTTCTGACGAACCAAGAAAAGCTCGGATCAAAGACTGCCATTTAGCCTGATTACCCTATGGGGAGTAAAAATTATAGGAAAGTTTGTTTTGTCCCAAACATCTTTGCTAACACTTGTATAACACCATTTAAGAATGAATTCCCATTGTCAGAAACCAGTCGTTTGCACTAACAATATCTGGGAAAAACTTCCTTCACCAGAACTTCAGCTATCGTCACCACTTTAGCATTCTTGACCACAAAGATCTCAGAGAGTGAATCTTGAATGATGGAAAACTTGTTACCCCTATTGGATCTGGGCAGAGGACCAGAGACATCGATGTAATCAGTGTTACTTGGAAGTTGAGGAATTGGAGCGGCACCCACAAAATCCTTCCATGAGTAATGATTAGCTTTACACATTTGACATTTGTGACATTTTCTAATGTAGGCTGAAACACCTTCTTCATGCCAAAACACACTGAATGTTGTTGAATACATCTAACTGTCTTTGCAACCCCCTGATGTACCGTAACAGGTTCAAGATGAACCGCTGAGATCAACCTTGCCCTTTCTGTAGAAGGTATCTACGTACAAAACTTAACAGTACCAATCGGTGGTCTCCCAATGACACCATCAACAATAGATGCATTGTAGGGTAAACGACTAGCTCGACGTCCTAGTGCTATCAGGAATTTAGAGCCATTAATCAAAAATCAGCTCCCAAACTAATGAAAGGATCTTCTTTCTGTGACTGATTCAATCTATCAACATCATCATTCTCCACAATAGCTTCTACCATAAGCAAAGCATGCCGCAACAAACAATGCGTCACTACATTAGATGCACCCATCTTATACCGTAATGTCAAACTCAAAGCACGCTAGTCTTAAAGTCTACCTCCGGAGACATCCAGTCACTTCCCTCGCTTTCTTTACCCACTCCAGAGATGCATGATCACTAATAAACATGTTACACTCCACATAAAGTCAAAGGCACTGCACTCACTAGAGGACCGCAAGTGCTTCTCCTTCCACCTTCAACAATTTTAACTCGTCATGCAGTAAACAACTGGCATAGGAAACCACTTTGCGATCAACTTCTCCATCTTGAAACAGAACAGCTTTCCACCCATAACGTGAACTATCACATCTGATCGTAAAAGATTTAGTAAAGTATGGTTGAGCCAAGGTAGAAGATGACATGAGTTTACTCTTCAAGGTATTAAAGGCACTCTGATATTCAGGGAACCATGCAAACTTCCTAAATGCCCTAAGGAAAGAAACCAAAGGTCTAGCAAAGATCGAATATGATACGGTCGCATCAATCTCAACAAAGTAACCTTCAATATTTAAGATGAACCTGAGGGATCTAGTTTCAGGTTTGCATAAGTGGAACATATCAACGTTAACAATAAAATTTGCGAAGACCAAACATCCTGACACAAAATTTAATTTTTGAACACGCTTGTCGAAATCTTGTCTAATAAGAATTAAATAGTCATGGTAAGAAAACAAACCTTTGAAATCAGCTGTCCTCATTAACTGATCTCTCTTCTTCTGAAGACTGTACTACTGTCCCTGAGACCAAGCATCATAAATAGAGGCGCATAACGAGCACCAGGATCACTGAATGCCGCTAACCTACTTGACTTCTTATTAAGTGCAATCTGATGGCAAGATGACCTTAAATCTATCATATTGCTAAACTTAGGAGTACCGAATTGACGGAGTATTAAATTAATTCTTGGTAATGGGTACCTATCAGCGAGTTGTGGTTCAAAAATCGAAAGTGAACCAAAAATATAATTTCATCATTTCGTTTCTGTTTAAGGAAGCAGGGTGACGAGTTAGCACTATTAGATTTTTGAATCCTACCTTCAGCTAATAGCGATTGAATATCCTTATTTAGTTTTTCTAGTTTAAAGGAATTTGAGGGAAATGGATTTGTATATGTAGGGTGTTGTCAATGACCTCTATACACATTTCAGCTGTAGCTCAAGACCCAGGTTTGTTCCTGGAATACAGATGGACAATGTGAGAAAACATTAGCAATCTTCAGTTTATTGGGAGATTCCAGTGGAGATCATCCAAAATCGATTGCCGTTTCACTTCTGTAGAGACAAGAGTTAATTGGTGCATCAGCGAGACTGCTCAAAAATGTGTATTCAAGGGAGGGCAAATCTTCATGCCACCATTTATTCTCATTCAATGAAAGAACCACCATTATGTTATTAGCTCTCATCATGAGGTCGGACCTAAAAAAAACGTTCAGGGAGATTTTTACAAACTACGAAAGAATGTCGGAAAGCCTTTCCAGGAATCTCGATCTTTAAAGAGATAAATCCAGAAGTTTTAATATGTTGACCATTTGTGATAAACAAGTGCAAAGGTAAGGGCTTAAACTCAACAAAATCACCTAAACCCTTAACGAGCTCCAAATCAATTAGTGAGTATGCGAACCAGAATCCCAAATAGCGGTTGACACAAAACCTAAACAAGTTAACGGAACAAAGGGTTTAAGTCCTGCTACAGGTAGTATGGAAGAATCTAAAAAGTGACTCTTAATTTCAAGCTCAACCTCAATTCGACTCAAAGTGTCGGTGGCTAACGGTTTTCTGACATCTGAGAAGCTTCCAGCTCCGCTGCTCAAGAGTGGGAAGTTTTTTCCAAAAACTGTGGCAAAAAGTGACAAGACCAAGCAAAATGACCAGATTTGTTACAATACCTACAAATGACTGACTTATTACTACTAGGCTGATTGTTATTTAGTCTATTGTTATATGAACCTAAGTTTACCCGTTAAACCCTTTGGACCAGCTACACTAGAATTATAACTGGGTAACTGACCTAGTTGTTAAGGAGAGGGAACAAAATACTGTTGAGTGTCGGATGTAAAATTATCGGCTCTATCATTTAATTGAAGGGGTGAACATGGAGGTGCCAGCTTAACTGCTTAACTGTAGTTGGAAGAGATTTCGTAGGAGTGGGGGATCTTTTTTTCAGCAATGGCCACATCCCCACCACATCCCTCATTTGAGAAACATTACTATAGGACAAGGGAGTTAGCATGGCCTGACAGGCTGAAGTTAAGTTTTCAAAAACTGTCCTGTTCAAATCTTTGTCAAAGATTCATCTAATTTATCGTTCCAGCAAGTTAAGTCATTATAGTAACATTCGTCATCCTCATGCATTATAATGCCTCAGAGACAAAATTTTCTACAATAAATCTTCCTGCAAATTAAGGTTCTTAAGTCTGCATCTAAAACTGAATTCAAAAGGTGCCAAATCAGCTTCTACCACATTCCAGATCCCACCATTTGCGTGCTGTTTCCTCTAAATGATTGGAATCCGTGTGCGCAGAAAAAATGTTAGGGGCATAGAATAAGTTTTCATGCTAATCTCACAGTCTCGGAGAAGATCATTTGCAGAATAATCATCACGATCACCTTTAAATTTTTTTAGGGACACGCGCAGAATCCAATTTTTTTGTAAATCGGGAAATTGACTTATGGGCATTTGTTGATGAACAGGCGGTCTCGGTCATTCATGTTGCAGAATTACATTTGTAGCCACCAAACGAGCGTACTCGTCTGCTGGGATGAAGACAACATACTCTTCATCACTTGCAGTTAAATTCTCCTTTTGTGGGAAGCTAGGTTTGCCCAGGTTTAGAGGGAAAGTTTGGAAGGATATTCCTCTGTGCATATGAAGAGCGAAGAAGAGTTTGAGAAACGATATGTGAAGATGCAGTGGGAAGAGGATGTCGTTCTAAGAAGGATGAACTTGAAATTTTAACAATAAATCCTCACCAACAGGAAAAATTGTAGGTTCACGACTTTCATAACTAATATTGAAACCTGTAAACTGCTGTCCCCAAAATTCCTGGGAATTTCTCAATTGCTCAGTATCCGTGGAAATCTGAACACCAGACGAGTCATATACACGTCTAAAAAAGGGTCCTTGGTAGGTGGAGAAATAAAGAAGACATATGTCTAACACCAAAGGTCACACTGTCTTATCTTCATCTGTTTTATTCTGGAAGAATTGTATGTCTATAAATTATGTTTATAATTAATCGTATGCAGTCATGTACAGTATTGGACAATGAAATTTAGACAGTTCAGAAGGGGCAACTACAAGTCTACCTCGATTAATCATGCCTGGTTATGGGAAATCCTTAGATATTACAAAGTTGTTAAATTCAATAAACGAATACTAGTAACCGCAAAATAAATACAATACTGTGTCTGCTATTGCAACTGAAAAAATAAAATTTGTTGAACAAAGAATGAAGCCAGTCAATCACCTAAACTGCAAATCTTTATTTACGGAATCTGGAATCTGCATATGGAATGTGCATATGAAATACAAGCAATAGTTGTATTTCAATCAAGTGCACAAGCTGTATCGAGGTGATAAAAGTGCGTGAAGATCGTTGATTTCAGCTGACCATTGACTACTATGTACTGACTACTGACTAATTCCGATCACATAAAACAAATCATGCGACAGATACGAATGAAATTTTGTATTCAGCGCTCTTTTAACTCCAATACATGCCTTTTAAGGTTTGACGTTTGGGGAGGCATTAACTAAAAAGATTGCAATCATTTGTAATGCTATTTTTCTGTATGTTGGGAAAACACCACCGGTGATCAAAATAAGCATTATTCGTTATTAGTGTTAACGAGTAAGAATGCAAACGGACTGCCAGAAATAATCGGCAACACAACATTGTTGATAAAATGCATGCGCATACATGCATGGCTTAGGGCCACTAAGCTCTTAATAAATCCGCAGTCCGCGCTAGTTTTTGTTGATGTTGAATGGAAATCGGTAAAGGCTTTAATTCGTATGATTGAAATCCTCATTCCAGCGAAACTAAAACAAAAATTAATATCTCCGTTCGTATTCAATATTTTTCGACCAAACTTGGCCAGATAGTAGATAAATGGGCAGTGGCAACAATAAGACGCCACACACAAAAAAAAAATACAAAAGAAGCGATTTCTAAAACAAAACCCACAAGGGTGACAGAACCCGCCAAGTTTCAGCCAATCAAAGTAGTGATTTCAGAGCCAAAAAGGCTGCCACCAAGTTACTACATTAGTTGCCAAACTAATCCTACCGACTAATGTCAACTAATGTAGTAACTTGGTGGCAGCCATTTTGGCTTTGATATCACTACTTTGATTGGGTGAAACTTGGCGGGTTCTTGCACCCTTGTGAGTTTTGTTTTAGATTGCATAAGCAAAGAGTTTGGTTTGCTAACAATGACCAAATACAACAATTAGGATTAACCGTATTGTTATGTTCAATTGAATGCAACAATACAGCAAAAGTTGTATTTTATAATTGTTAGCACTGCCTAGGAAAAGTAGTTGGTAATGTATACTGTGGTATTGTTGTATAGTTGTTGTTGGCTAACTCCAGGAAATTCAATCCCCGTGCAGCATGCACGGGTCCAGCTAGTAAATAAATAAATAAATCGTTAGCAGATCAAACTTTATGTCCCCTCTGTACATGGCAGACGAGAGAAAGGAGACGACAATATCGCTGCACGTGGCACACCACTGGTACTGTGCAAACGATGCCTGTTCGCGAGAAGAAAAAAGCTATATTCAGCCACTTGGTTTCGTATTTGTAGCTTTTCTTAATGAACAATATGGCAGAAACTGTGTTTCAGGTAGGACTTACGCTTGAAACCGTATAACGCCACAAGTCCGTTATTTTGAGGTCCGTTAGGTGATTAAGCCTCAAATTGGCAGCCAGATACGATGAAAAAGGCTTATGTATTTTGAGGATGAGGAGTTCCAGAGCCGAGGTGAATTATTACCAAGTTAGCTGTGTAAGTTGCCGCAGCGTGCGCACTACCGTTGTTGCAGGTTTTGTGTTTCGTTAAAATTAAATTGCTGACTGGCTACTTCGGTAAAGGTGCTTACTCCCCCTTTTGCTTCCAGTGCTTCCAGTGGCTTCGTCCTATCATTTCGACTCAATTTGTACATATTTTTAGGCAACTCACTAAGGAATGTTGCAGTCTTATTCACCTAGGTGAAAAAATCAAATTCTTGAAGTCATGGTTGTTTCATCGTGTGATTCCATCGTCACTGTTTAAAAAACAAGCTTTCACGAATTCTCGTGCTAAACAATGAGCTGGTGGGTCGTTGCTTTTCGGCTGCCATGTCTGTCTCTTTTGAGCGGAGAAATTAGTGGTTTTTATCCGTTTTAAATGTCTGTTTTATGCTTTTAATATAGGTTGCCTTAGTGGCTTTTGCCATGCTTTAATTTTAATGCTAACCTGAAGACGAAAATTGATAAATTTCGAAACGTTGTTTGTATTTTTATGTAGCACTGCTTGGTTTTCCTTCACATAATCCATTACACGGTTTGTAACACACATGCAGACACAGGTAAATGTTGCAAACGCGACTTCTCAACCGCTTTCTTCTTCTCCGCACTCTTGTAACAATGGAACAGTGTAGGATCGCAACAATGGTTTTCGGTTTGGGTGCTGGGATATCTCTGCTTTCCTTTTTTGTTTTACATCTGTCACAAATACGGCATAAACGCCAACAACACGAATCTCCTTTCGTAATTTTATCAATGATGATTAAACTCAGATCAAATACATCCAACAACCAAAATAAATAGCAGGGTACGAAGCTTTCGTATTCAAGAATTATTAAAATTCTGAAACGCGTTGCAACCTAAAAAAAAAAAAAAAAGACTACGAAACTTTCGTAATGCAAGAATTAAAATTCATCACAACATAACACAGTTGTAGGAAATGCATTGTGGCACCATGAATGTTTGCTTTAATTGTTCATTATCAAATTCGCTGCATTTATCTTGTTTTGTTAGTGGTTTGGTTACCGTGCAAAACATCAGATGCTGCCACCATCATATCTTCACTAGAACGTTTGTACGCCGCTTATCTATCGTTAGCACTAGTTCAAATGCAACAATAAGTCAACGCGTGGTAACAATGACGGGTCGTGCGGAGAAGGCGAAAGCGGTTGATAAATAGGATCTTACCCGTTCCCTCATGGTGAGCCCAACAATACCTCGTTATTGTTAGAGCTCAGCACTCGGGAAACGGGTAAGATCCTTTACTTAATGTGCAACCTTTTACTTTCACTGTCAGCTGTTTCAAGTGGACGACTGCTGTTTTGTACCTAACCGTCTCGTACGGCATTGTTTACTCAGTAAAATGGCCGAGAATAGCTTAACGTATTTTAGCCACTTCATAATGTGTATTATTAAAGTTATGATCAAATATTACTACTCATCCCACTATAAGCTACTTCTATTGGATGTACTGCCCATTGAACTTAAAAGTGTATGCTTCCATTATATAAGAAAAACAATGATAATAATGTTAAGAAATGCTAAATACTAGAAAGCATAATGTAAAGACGACGCCTTAAAAAATATATCCTTAAAATCAGCTGATAGAAACAAGAAAAACTAATGTACTGCATTTCCACGGAGCATTATTCGTTTTGTAGCCTTACATTCACCTATTAAAAAAATATAAAAAATTGCATCACAGTTTAGTTGTTCTCTTTCATTTAGTGGAATCACTGCAACTGTTACAGAGTGGTGTTAATTAGTCTAATCTGATTAAAATTAAGAATGCGATCATCTTCCATCGCGTAATGGCGTCATATCGTAGCACATAAATTGAACATCGTGGCTGCTACGAAATATCCGTTCCAGGCAGATGTAAAACGCTTTACATTTTAACGACCTCAAAACATCTTCTAAATCTCACGTTAGTTGTATTTATGCTTGATGTAGGGTGCTAATCATTGTGTAAGTGCTTTCAAAGCGGATTTTTCGCACTGCTCATGTGTGTCATGTAATCAAAACCGAAAGTGAACGACTCCCAAACAAAATCAACTTTTTTGGTTCAGAAAAGGCTGAAATTGCTAGCAGCACTCAGACTCGCGTAGCAATAGCACAAGGGCAAACCAAGTTGAATCCCGAAACGTGAGTTCAAAGAAATCGCCTGGACAGACTGGCAAGCAAACAAGCAGATAGGTAGAGCATTTCAAAGTCTTTCAAAGTTAATTTTATTGGAGGAAACAAGCTGTTAATATATACAGGTCCTGCCGACCATTCAAACACATGATTTTTAATGGCTGCTAAACACTATAACTAAGAATGCAACGAGGAATATCTCATGTCAACTTTCAAGATAATAACAAATAAAATAAAAAAAAAACTATTCGCAAAATTGTTTTGTAGCAGGGAAGACAAGTGGACTATACGTTTTCATCTTTTATTTAATCATAATCGTTGGTTTGAAGAATGACTGTTATTGTTGGTATTGTTTTATGGTCCTTCAGGGTGACAGGCTGTCAATCACGCAGATGTTAAGTTGATCTGGAAATCTTCTTCAATACCTCCATAAAGCCAAATTAACCAGGCAACAAACGTACAGGGTCAATTTCAATGTTCAAGGTCCAGTGACGTGGATAATTTCATGTGTGCCCACCCCGCAGCAAAAGTGCGCCACCACTAAAGAAAATGTAACCAAAACAAAAATTTGATTACTAAACTATACTGCACAGCAGGAATTGTGAAACAATTGTGTTGATGGAAAAGTAAATATGAACAACCAAGAACCTTTAAACAAA
>JAHWFP010037468.1:0-10014 GCA_023313725.1 Lithobius niger
AAATGGTTCCTACCTAGACAAAACAAAAATGACACTTACCGTTTTAAGAGTGGCACATCACGCAGTGTCTACACTCCTAACAGGGGCCGAGATGGCCTCCACCACGTCACCTACCATGTGGAGACCCACTGGCAAAGTGACGTGACACTGTAAGCAGACAGAACAAACAACAACAAAACGAAATACATCACAAACTCATAACGAAAATAAAAAGACACACACAATACGCTCAAATTGAAAATGAAAATAATCGGAAAACTACCTCGGAGCAGACGATGGTGTGCCTAATGGCGAATATCGTCTGCGCCGCCAATGACGCCTATAAATAAGAATTAAAGGCACACCATCAATTGAAAAGTTTATAAAAATTTTACCAAATTTTAATTTTAACCTGAAAATCAAGAAAAATATCTCTACGACGTCCCACAACGTTTGGGGCATTATTAGCCCCTCGTCAGGGACGAAACAATCATCCCCGTGCTACAAATACATCTTAACACAAACTCTGTAAAAGACAGTTTGCATAACGCAGGATGGGTTGGTACAACCATTTTCCTGTGTTGCCAAGCTGTAAATGCAGCTGTAGATGCACACTAACCAATATTCAGTTTCATACCAAGAGGCCCTAGGGCATAATTTTCTGACTAGTTTCTCAAGTAGAAAAAAGAGATCACGAAGGCGTGCACAAAACGAGGCCAACCAATTGTAGTTAAGCCTTCGGGGACGAAACTTTCGCTTCTGACGTAGTAGACGGGAAAATAGACCATTTAGTTAAAAAAAAACAAGGTTACCTGTTCCTATTTATGACGTCAGAAATGTAGAAATTGTTCCCTCCAACACAACACGTCAGAAGCGTAGCAACCTTGTCAGAGCCAAATTTTGCACACTTTCCTTGGTATAAAATCCCCATGAACCGGTCAAAATTTGTCACAAACAAATTATCAAAAGGCCACTTCAGTCCTTCTTCACAGCTCTCGAGGTAAGTCAATACATTATTGCTTTCTCTCTAGCTCCTATTTAGTTTTAAAAAACAAAGAACTTAGACCTAAAGTTTTTTTTTTCACCCTACCAGGTTTAAAAGGTATAGAAAATATGGGTGAATTTTACTAATTCATGAAATTACAATTTTACGATTTAGGAGTTGTGCACAAATTGTTAGTCACTGTACCAGGTACGGGATTGCATGTACATATCAGACGTTTCGAAATTATTGACGAGGGACTAGTTCACCTTTTAAACGGGGTAAAAATATCTCTACATGACTGGGCCAGGTTTTATAACCGTTTAAACGCATGGCAATTCCTTTCAAATTTACCTCAAACTCTTTACCAGTCAGAAAACTTGAAAATGTGCGTATCGTTACCCACTGGATACGTTACATTCCAAATACAGACCTATAACGGTTGCGTCGTAATGTCGGAACTCAAATTCACGAATCTCGGTCATGCAGTGAAACGAGTTAACGAGTGGTTATTTTCAAATCTTGACGTACACTTCCGTTTCAATGAAAAGTGATTTTCTTTTCTTTTCTTTGTTTGCAGAAAAGGGGCTCCAATGGGTGATTTTGTTTTAAATTTAGGTGGGAATTTGTTATTGAAAATAGATTATTCCAAATTAACAGTTTAAATAACTAAATTTTCGGTCGTAGACGGTAGTTACGTGATTCACGAGAGTCAATTTTTCTTGGTATCTTTACAAGAATGGCAGAAAATAGAACCAATGTTACCTTCTTTCACGGAGGAAGGCCTCTTTAATCAATCAGGCACACCGACTCTACTGTACCTTTCGGACGAATCAGTAGTAACTCTTGACGACAACAAAGATTTTCTTTTCTTTTCTGAAAATGGGTTAATCACTTTAACGGCTCAATAGTTAAACGTCTTGAAAGAAAATATTGACCTTGATTTTTAATAATTTTTTTTCTCAACGAACTTTTTTAATTATTTGCTTTTTTTTCTAGTGAAATTTAGTGCGTTCTATATGGCAAATCCTCTTCTTCCTATTAAACCTAAAAATTCGGTTCATCTTGGGAACAATTTCTTCGCTCAGGTTTCGGAATTTAACAATATCATTAAAGTCCACGTGAGACGGTATACAGCTAACCCAGTGGGATTCACGACGACTGCATACAGTATTTCGTTAAGTCCCGAAGGTTTCTACAATATTAGCGCTCTCTTTCCCAGCTGGTTACCGATTATTGAGCAAGAAAACCCACTCGCGGTTTTGATTGAGACGTCAAAGTGCACGGTCACCTGTTATCATTCGCAAGCTTTGAACAAAACCATTGTGAATTTCGCCAATGCGTACAGGAAGTCCGTGGATTTGAACATTGATCAATTTAAAGTCTTAACAGACGCAGTCAACCAGCTGTCGGAATGGATTCAACTTTTGTTGAATCAGAATTGAAAATTTTCAATACAAAATTAAACTATATCGTGACGTGTAATGCAGTCACGATCAACGGACTTGTATTACATCGAGGAACTATCATTGGTTGGCCACGATTTAAAGCAAAATTTTATTATCAAAATACCGAAATCGGTACTAGAATCAGACATCAGTGAAAAGGAACGAAAAACTATTTCGTATTGTGAAAAGTTCATCTTGCAACAAGAGTTAAAAAATGAGGTGCTAGACATTCCAATCTTCGTTGTGACTAATGAAATCAAGCGGCTGCAGTGTGTCTCCACTGAAACTATATTTTTTGTCAAGGGGGACAAAAAATTAAAAGAATACCTAGAGAAAAAAAGTAACGTAGCTTGCGAGGCACTACCTACTAACACCCATTGGCTCTCTCTTACTGTGAAATGGACAGATATCATTTCTGTCCTAATCACGTAGCTGCAGCTTGTAGCTTTTTAAAGGCAAAATTGTATTAAAAATTCATTTCACGGAACTAATTTTCAAAATATTTCCCTCCCATATTTAAATACCTCTCACACAGTCATCAGAACGCACAACGACGAGCATGGACCTACACGTCTCCGCACCCGTCTCTCCACCATCAGTTGCGCCACCCTTCAACAAGGGAGCAGCTCCCACCGTCCAGCCACCACGACCAGCTGACTCCGGCATCGTCCAGATGCCACAACCAGCCGCTACCGGATAGCTAAGTCCCACAGCAGGTCAAACGTTCGGGGCTAAAAAACTGGCCGACCCACTTCCAGAACAACCCAACGCTGTCCTACAGCCGCCTACGCTGGCTGGGGAAAACAAGTGCCGTCCCACACGTTGGCTCAAACGTAGGAAACTCATGCCTAAGCAACCAAAAGTAGGCGAATTATACCATTGTTACGCCATTGTGAAACAATCCGCTCATGGACAGATCGATAAAGGGGTGATGTTTAATTGTCTGTCAATATTCGAACACGAATTTGGTGTACAAGGATTTTGCGTCGGTGCAACAACTGACACGATCAACTGTTATTTACGTTTTTCAAGACCTGTCAACTTAGACGTAGTGTTAGGACTAATGGCTACGGAATCAGTGAATCCCACTCACAAGATCGTGCCTCTGTCTACCAAAACGAAGCAAAAAAACTATCTGGTGAACATTTACGAAACGATCCTCACCCACTCGACACTTTGCAGACCGCCGACCGACATTTAGTGCCTTTTGACCTGCTCTTACCGAACTTTCTCGCAAAATATTCAAAAGCTCCGTTTGATTTGAGCGACGGCTTTTTAGTAAAGTACGCCGCAAACTTCCCTTACGTTGCGGCTCGAATCGCGAATGTAGAAGCTCAGTACGCTCCGCCCAAAAACGATATTGAAATGTAACTAAGTTGCTTAAATAAAAAAAATATATTTGAGATGTAAAATACTATTTTATTTCCTAAACACCACCTCCACTCTTTATTCCATGTAAGAAAAAATTTACTATACAGTTCAAATTATTTTTCGTTAAAGGTACACTCCCTCGCACTATAAAAAGCCACTCCTTACCGTCCCCTCAAAACCAGCCATGGATTTGTCCCTAAAACACCCCAGCAATCAATTAATCGTCGGTCCATCGAGAACTGGAAAAACTGAATTAGTTTCTAAATTAATTTTAAATGCCGAAGAAGTGTTCAATCCCATCCCGACATCCGTAACTTTTTGCTACAGAGCATGGCAATCTGCTTACGAAACTTTAAAATCCAAGTGCTAACTTCCGATAATCTTTATACAGGGATTCGACAAAGACATTTACGAATCCGTGCCTTCGGGTGCTTTGCTTTGTTTGGACGATTTGGCGCATTGTGTAAAACTCGAATTACTAAATGACGCCTGGGTTAAAGGGGGACACCACCGTAATTTAACTCAAATATTAAAAAGCCATACCTTGTATCAAAAAATTTTGCGTACAGTCAACTTAAATACTTAAATTTCTATCTGTTCAAGAACGTACGTGACGTTTCTACATTACGTCACCTGGCGGTTCAAATGGGATACGCACCAGCCTTTTTAGTTAGTATATATATAAGGCAGCTACGACGTGCGGTCGTGGATATTTGTTCTTAGATCCTCGACCCGATAAGTCGGACCATTTACGTTTCAGAGGCGATTTGTTTAAAACACCTCTTATTGTTTACATGCCCAAGAATATCTAAGCAGCGAGTCAAAGGCTATCTACCTGTGTTAGCTCTGCTTTCATCCCGTAAAGTCAAGCCTCACATGAAAAAAACCCTAATAGCTTGCGCAAATATCCAAGATATAATTTGTTCCGTCGCTCTTAATATTCTCAGAGGAAATTTCCCGTCAAATTAAGCTCTAAAGTCCAAACTGAGGAGATACAAGAAAACTCTGCTCGCAATTTCGACAAAAAACTGTTCACGTACTAAGAAAACTAAAAACATTACTAAACTCCAAACAGGTGGTTTTTTCCCATTATTAGCACCGCTCCTGGGTGCGTCGCGGCACCTTTAATAGACGCTGTGAGTGTAATATTTGCCAGATAAACAAAACTAACTTAAACGAACTATGTTTCGTCGCATGCTACTAGTGCCTATCATGGACGAGTCTGCCGCGCTCGCTGTGGCTGGCGTACCAACGACTTCCAGCGTAGCTCCGGATCCCAACGTCTTGACCAAATCACCTTACGTTCGTCCGTTGGGTAATCTAGACGTCGCCATGAGCGAAGTACTGGCAAACCGTGACATTGACGATTTTTCCAAAGCCAAACTGTACTTTCAAATGCTCCAACGTTTTCTAGACATTAACGAAAAATACGTGTCGGAGCCTTTACGCGTGTTAATGTCCTCGATGGGTGCGTCGACCACGCCAGTCAGCTCGCTCGTTCCAACGACGCAACAGACAGCCAGCAGCACTAGCGTGTTCCCCGCATCCAGTGTAAGTCCTAGCACGTCCCCCGCCCCCACGGGTGCATTGGCGCGGCGCAAGCCGCGCGGAGGCAGCAGCAACAGCGAGCGAGGCAGCGCCGCAAACGTCAGTATTCGACTGGAGCGATATGGATGATGGAGGAACCAAAGCTGACGTTGATAGTAGCGGGGGAAAAGGTAAAGGGAATAGTTAAAGGGTGTCAAACGGTTTGCAGTTGACTTGCACACACTATGTTCCTTTAAGCTCACTCGTTCAAGAGCTACAACCAGTTTCCCTGAAGGATAAAAGCACCGAAATATGATTTGAATGAATAAAAGCCAGTAAGGTGCAACATGTATACAATACTAACGCACTCCAAAAAAGGTTTATTTTTATTTTTATTTTTTATTTTACTCTTGATAAAGGGTCGTATTCTGACCCGAAACGTTGCGTTAGTATTGTATACATGTTGCACGTTACTGGCTTTTATTCATTCAAACCAGTTTCCCCACATAATTAGCATTGAAAGTGAAACCGCGAGTCATTAGTAACGCACGAACAGAAGGAAAAAAACAACTTTGCTTTTCAACAAAACCAGTTCGTGATCGTATAATTAGACCTAGCATGTCGTCTAACGTGTCTACAATAACAGACCCAGGAAAAAAAAACAGTGAATAAATTTCTAAGTCCTGCCTTACGAAAAAGTTGGGCATGACCTTCCCCTATTTTGTTAAAAATACCTAACAGTGAAGTCTAATTGACTTCACTCATTAGGAAGGAATGATTTACTTCCTTCCTAACTTAAGTTAGATAGGCTGTGTTTTCGCGCGCGTAATATGTTTATGTAGAGGAAGGGAGCAAATTCACCAACTCCTAAAAGGTGGTGGCAACCCTTCTGGACCATTTAGAAATTTTGAAAATTTAGGAAAGTACAAAAAAAAAAATGGTCCAGGCACGCAACTAAGAAACATGTCAGTAAAATTTTGAAGGTAAAAAGCAAATTTTGTGCAAATTTTGAAAAAGATATAAATTTTTAAAAAATTACTGCAAGTATTGTGTAAAATCTATGTTTCTTGAATGTGGGGTTGTGGGAACTGTGGGACAATTAAAGTCCCTTGATTTTAGTGCTGTATCAGGGCGAAAAATATGTCTCTTTAACATTTCAGTGTGGTGTGCTTGCTATCTTAAATAACTATCGATGGACCAAAACTAATTTCGTACAAGAGTAGTCATAATTTTTTGGATCATCGATGTCTGTTTAAGATGTTAAGCACACAACACTTCAATGTAAATTATACGCACTCTTCACCCAGATACAGTTCACATATAAAATTTTATTTTATTTTAAAATTTCAAAAAAAAATGTTTCAAAAAAACTTCTTCTTAGACTTCTTCATTTTCCTCCATCCTTCAGTAGATTTGTAATCTAAGAAACAAAAATCAAATTAGTTAATAAGAATAAAAATAATCAAAAGACGAACAAATACGTTACATTCGATACAAAACAAAAAAAAAGGACTTGCAATAACATACCAAACGTATAAAATCGAAATGAATTTCTACAGTGTTTATTTCTAAAACAAAAAAAAACAATAATTCAAAATCAACACGAAATAAACAAAATTAAATCACATCATCAATCGAATGTTGTAAATACTTACGTTGGATCTCTCCACTGGTTGGGACAGGTTTTAGATTTTGTTTAGTAGTACGTAGTACTGAGTAGGAAAAACATACCGTCTTCCTCGTTACCTTAGGAGGTGGTGGAAACGTAAAACTTATTTCATCCATAACCTCATGTTCATGTTTAATAGGGGGTGGTGGGAGGATGAAAGTTGGTTCTCTGGTTACAAGTGGACCCCTAGTTTGTTCTTTAGACACTGGAGGACCCTTGGAAGAAAGTGAGGGTGGTCGTGTCCTGTGAATTCTACCATAGGTATCTCATATCCATCACCCGATGAAGGAACAGGTGCGTAGCCACCCGTTGATGGTGAGGGGTTGACTCCAGTCCTCCACGGAGCCAAACCGTTCAATACAATGAATGCCAAAATGGCACATAATACTCGAAATACAGCAGCGAGCACAATATTAACCACAAACGCCATCATGGCTAACTGCAGTATGACTAACTCAATCCGAACAAATGCTCGTCTCATTGTTTTAGATTCTTTCATCCAACTCCACCAATCACAAATTGTGTTAACTAAAATGGTCCCGAATGGACTTTGTGAAGCCAACTACGACACTAGTTATCATAACAGGACTTAGACAAAACAAAAAATGACACTTACTAAATTTACGCTCCACACATCACGCACACTGATGGCACGCCGGGGCTGATACAAATTCCACCACATCCCCGACGATGTGGAGCCCCATAGGCAGCGTAACGTGACACTATAATAAAAGGCAACGAACAACAACACAAAAAAACGACATCTGTATAAACTTTAAAACGGAAAAATAAATAACGTGAATAAAACGAAAATTAAAATAAACAAATATTGTACCCAAGTACACACGATCGTGTGACGGATGGCGAAGACCGTCTGTCCCGCCAAAGACGCCTGGAAAAAAATATTAAAGATACACCAACAGCGTAAAATAAAAAAAAAAAGTAGAAAATTCCCTAAAAATACCTCAACCACGTCCCAAAGCGATTGGGGCATGACCAACCCCTCATCTGGAACAAAACATTCCTCTCCGTGCTGAAAATAAACAAAATAGTAAACAAATTACAATAAGTCTGTAACAAAATTAAAGGAACAATTCGTTTTAAATTCCGTCACCATACATCTCCACACAAACTCCGTAAATGGGAGTTTACATAAAGAAGGATGCGTCGGTACTGCCATCTTGCCTAAACAACAGTCAGCAGGCAAATGAGAGGCAAAGCTGAACAATTTCGATAATAAACTAGATGCCACGGGGCATACTTGACTCGACCACTTTCCCAATTCAACAAAGGTCGCACGTGGTAGAGGAAACGAGGCCAACCAATTGTTGTTATTCTCGAGGCTAATCCCGCCTCTCAAAACATTAAGAATCGTTTATGAATAAATGGGAACATTCACATAGATTGATTCTGACCAATAAAATGAATGGGTATTATAAGTAAACATGTACTAACCGTGAATTGCGTGTTACAGAGCTGTATAGTAGTATAGTATAGTATTGGATAGTAGTCCGTTTGTTACTTGGGTCGATTCATTTCGCCCCACATATATACCTGGTGGACTTTTTCCTGGGTCTTCATGGCCTATTTCGGCAGGATGATCACACATACGAGTGTGTTTTACCCCGGGATGGTGGAAGGAGAGGTCACGATATGGAAATGGCACCATTGTCTCCACAAATACCATCGGTGTCACCACCCCCGCCACCATTTCCACCACGTAATGAAGATGATGGGGTGTATATGGTGCCACGCTCATCAACGTCATGGTGGCAACCACAAATACTTAACAACACCAAGTATAGATTTAAACCCCAATGTGCCGAAAATGACTACATTCCGTCTGCGTAAAACAACAACAAGACACTCATCTGTAAATCGGGTAACATCTGTGCTACTATGTACTACACGCGATGCGTTTTGCAGGACAACCCATGGCGCGGATTTGACAAAATAAACAACGTATGATTTTTATTTTGAAGAAGTTCAATACCTTTACACCATCCCACAAATACATAATATAGTAATCTAACCATTTAATTTTTTTAATTTTGGAACAAACATCAACTGTGGAGTGTCAGGATCACTAACGAAAAGACACTTCACAACAGGCTTTAAACTTTGAATTTCAAATTTATATTTGTTAACTTTTAAAACACAAAAAATGTAACAGATCCAAAAAGAAGTTGCGTTAAGCAACCCAAAAAATTACACTAAGCCTACTACAGGCACCTATTTCTCCTAAAGGTAATTAATATTTCTTGCACTACAAACCAAAAAAATTTTATCCGCTTCGTTATAACGAGGTTTGCTTGCACGCTTGTGAGTGGAACCAGTGGCGCCATCACATTTTCCAAAAGTGAACTACACGCGTAATAGAAGCTAGCATCGTTTGACGTCAGATACTAGCTACGCCTTCGTAAAGTTTAAATGTTATATAGTTCTTTAACGAGAAAAGAAAATCGTATTCTGTAAAAGGAATTAACCTATTTTTTTTTTTAATTTTACTCGTAGACGTTCGTGATTTTAACTTGTCTCGTGTTATAAAAAAGTTACCGACACATGGTGTTTCAGCTGGTTTGAAGCGCCGTCACACGTGACTGTGTTACCTAGCAACATATGGTAGACACGCCCACCTAAAGTTTTAAGGTTTATAGTTTTAAAACTAAAAAGAAAATCGCGTTTTGTAAACGAATTTAATCTAATCTTTAAAAGGGCTACCTTACATGATCGTGAATTTAACTTGAAACGTCCATTTAACAAGTTTTTAGGTATGTACTTCAGTTTTCTAGGTCCCGCCCATCGATAACGCCGCACTGAGCGTTGCTTAGTAACGAATTGCAGCCACGTTGACGCCAGGGAATAGACACACCCATGTAAAGTTTTAAGTCTTGTAGTTTTTAACTAAAAACGAATATCGCGTTCAGTAAACGAAATTAACCTAGTTTTTAAAAGTTTTACCGTAGACGGTCGTGATTCACCCAAGTATTCAGTTTGCTTTTAAGCTCCGTCCATCGCTAACTCCGTAATGAGATGGC
>JAHWFP010037469.1:0-10033 GCA_023313725.1 Lithobius niger
AGCAACATTCTATAATTTCTCATGAAATGAAGCAACATTGAAACCAAACAAGAGAGTTGAATAGGCAGCAAAAGATGGGAGCCCTCTGACTTGGATGAGGCTTAATGGCGCGTCGACAGCTTGGTCATTAGCGCCAACCTCAGTCACAGTGCAGTGGTCCGGGTTGCCACTGCACCACACATTACAGAGATATTATTCAAACCCCTAATCTAAATCTTGTCATACATCTGTACCTCCTGCAAAAATTGAAAAACACCGGACAGGAGGACAGACTTATCGCCCAATTGACGCACAATGTCACGCGGAAGATGGAAACGACGACGAAAACCATCAAGATGGCAACAATCAACAAGTAAGTGCCGGACTGTAAGTGGCCGCCGACACCAATAACATTCAGGAGGGTCAACCCCCCGCAAAAGGAAACAGTGAGTAAGTCGAGTGTGACCAATGCGCAGACGGGCCAACATCACCTCCTCACGGCGACTGCGGCGACACGCCGAGTGCCATTCCTCTACAGTGCCTTTAATAGCTCGTAATTTATTGCCATCCTGTCCATCCCACGAGGCTTGCCAAAAAGCGTGTAACCTCAGACGCAGAGTTGGAAAAGCGTCCGAGGGAACAAGGCTGAGATTCCTTCCGAGAGGGCCAGAAAGGGCCCCTTTTGCTGCAGATTCCGCTTGCTCATTTCCACCTATCCCAACATGGCCTGGGATCCAGCAGAAAAGCACGGTTTTCCGCTGGCTAGGCAAGCGGGAAAGCAAAGCTTGGACACGTTGTGTCAAGGGGTTCTGAGGATTGCCACTGCACCACACATTACAGAGATATTATTCAAACCCTAATCTAAATTTTGTCATACATCTGTACCTCCTGCAAAAATTGAAAAACACCGGACAGGAGGACAGACTTATCGCCCAATTGGCGCACAATGTCATGCGTAAGATGGAAACGACGACGAAAACCATCAAGATGGCAACAATCAACAAGGAAGTGCCGGACCGTAAGTGGCCGCCGACACCAATAACATTCAGGAGGGTCAACCCCCGCAAAAGGAAACAGTGCGTAAGTCGAGTGTGACCAATGCGCAAACGGGCCAACACCACCTCCTCACGGCGACTGCGGCGACACGCCGAGTGCCATTCCTCAACAGTGCCTTTAATAGCTCATAATTTATTGCCGTCCTGTCCATCCCACGAGGCTTGCCAAAAAGCGTGTAACCTCAGACGCAGAGTTGGAAAAGCGTCCGAGGGAACAAGGCTGAGATCCCGTCCGAGAGGGCCAGAAAGGGACCCTTTTGCTGCAGAATCCGCTTGCTCATTTCCACCTATCCCAACATGGCCCGGGATCCAGCAGAAAAGCACGGTTTTCCTCTGGCCAGGCAAGCGGGAAAGCAAAGCTTGGACACGTTGTGTCAAGGGGTTCCGAGGATTGTAATTCGCCAAGGACTCCAGGGCACTCATGGAATCGCTAAAGATAATGAAATGCGTGCCCTGAAGGCCAAGGATCCATTCCACCGCCAAACCGAGAGCCAAAAGCTCTGCAGAAAACACAGAATAGCCTGATGGAAGGCGGTGGGCAACCGTCACTCTCTTACAAACACAAGCACAAGCCACGCCAGCGTCTGACGTCGATCCATCAGTAAACAGCCGCTGATAACCGGCGTACTGAGAACACAGCCGCCGGAACTCCTGTAAGTACCTTGCTGGTAGAGTGGAACCCGTCGGGAGGGACGCCAGAGCGAAAATGAAAATGCCACTTGGGACAAGCCAAGGGGCCACTGGCATCCCCCCAAGCCTCAAGACGGTGGGCATTTCAAAGGCTACCTCCTGACAGGACTGCTGGAGCCTATCGCGGAAATCACCCTTACCCACCCTGCGTCTACCGACTCGCAAGTCTGGCCCAAAAACCATGGACCAAGCAGGACTGGATTCCACAGCACGGACTGGATTCCTCTGACTGGGCAAAAAACTCGCAAGGTAAGTAACAATAGCAGCATTTCATTTTCGACACAGTATTTTAGCGTCTTGGTTACAATATATATACAAACTCTAAAATTACAAGGTGGGAAACCCACGCCAACCAAGCCTGGATGCCGCCATATTGGAAGTGCTCCCATATCCAATATGGTCGCATCCAGGCTTGGTTGGCGTGGGTTTCTACCTTGTAATTTTACATTTTGTGTATATATTGTGACCAAGGCACTAAGATACTGTGTCGAAAATGAAATGCCACGATTGTTACAGTTTATACGATTCACTGAGCATCACAAAATCTATTTAGTGATGGTATTTGGACGCAGTAGTACTCACAATTCGTTCATCACATTCTTTAGAATATTGTGGCACTTTGCTTCTCGGCAAAGCACGAAGACAAGGCTGTCATTTTGTAGCAGCTCATAAGCATGCTTTCCCTTAACACGTGTGAGGCAGAATACACGTTTGTAATGATGTAAACTAGCCAAGTCGCTCGGTAATGCTCGCTCGTCGCTTTGCTCGAGGAGACAACGTATAGTAGCACAGAATCTACCAAACGCCAACACCCACTCCCCCACCAAAAAATAAAATAAAACTGGTGCATGAGGTGTTTTTATCAGCCTGGGAATTCAACGAGTGGTTTAGAAAATTGATATCCCTAACCAACGATTGTGAATTGTGGGGCACTCGCCATTTGGCCAGTGGACATTAAAATGCACTCGCCATTTACCATTACCTCCTCGCCATGCAGAAGCAATTATAAGTTTTGCTGCCACTTAATGCGTAAATATTGTTTGCATTAATCCAATTCTTCGATCAGCTAAAAGGGCTAGCAACAGCAATGCAGACATGGTTGGGTAGCTCTTGTGTTTCTTCACACTACGCCACAAACCGCGCGTTTCTAGCCAACACGGTTCAGGAGGTATGACAATTTAAGCATCAAGGTTTGTTAATCAGTCGTCATTTGGCGAGTAGCCCTAAAAACCGAGTAACCAAATGCTGAATTTTCTCGCCGTTTGGCGACCGACATTGGTGAAGCTTGTCCCTAACCTAGGATCGAGTGGTATCTCAACGGCATTACCTTGTTGCAATACATCATAGTAAAATATAGAGGGATTTACAAACGGGAAACTTAATCGGGTAATACCACATATGGTGGCCTAAGTTTCATTGATATAACCACTACAATACAGAAACTAACGAGCGAATGTATTCAGTGCACGTTAGGCTACGCATTGTTACGTATTGTAAAGATTTCCTACCGTTAGGAAAATAACACATGTTCAATTGATGTAAGTGTAAACTAATGACAAATTAACATTATGTAACTTTTGAAGACGACAGAACTTGCTAAACAACACTTGAAAAAGGACGCTTAATAATAGGTTACACAACATAATTATGAACTGTTCAAATAAATACAGATGCAAACCTATTTACGTTGCCCTTTGGACTTATACGTCGGACTGCCTGAACGGGAAGCCGAACCCACGACCTCAGCTTCCCCGCTCAGGCAGTATGACGTAGAAGTCCAAAAGGCAACGTAAATAGGTTTACGGCTGTATTTAGTAGACTCTTGTTGAAAGCGTCCTTTTTAATTTCTTTTGTTAGTGTGCAGCTTTACGTAGAAGTATAATTTTCTTGTGAAATACAAATTCTATATGACTGTGATTGTTGTTTTTCTTTGATGGAAATCTTATTGAATCTTTCCTTTCTGTTTGGTTTTAGGTAAGAAACTTAAGGAGTACCATCTTCATAGTTTCAGAACAGTTAATGGTAAGTTTGCAGCAGTACAATTATTAAGGTCCTAAGATTCCCGATTACGAATTATTGCTTGTTTTTACCCTTAAATATTGAACAAGAGTGTTGGTCTATTTCACAATAAGAGTTATTCCAGAAGGAATTGGAAGGACCAGGTAGTACCACTAACGCTGTGCCTGCAAGAATAAACGGTCACGATCTGTAAGGGAATGACCCTTAAGTCGAAGCTTGAACAGGGCTAATGTTGGGGAATCAACAAGTATGTCTGGCAGGCGATTCCAAGTACATCCCATACCTGCGACAAAAAACGTGTGCCACACACCAAGTTTTGCATGTTTCCACTCAATGCACCAGGCATGACCCCTTGTACGTTTAGGAATGCGTCGATCAATTAATCTTGCCAAATTCCTTAGCAAAATTGACCTCTTGTATTTTGTAACAATTATAGAGGTCAAATCTAATATGACGTTCCTCCAAAACATCAAGGTCAAATACACTTAATCGCTTGGCGTAGGATAAATGGAATAAACTCCGTATACATTTAGTGAACGTGTGCTGGACAGCTTCAAGACGAATGATATCTTTTTTCCAGTGAGGTGACCAAATTTTCAGAGCAGTATTTCAAATCTGGGCGAACATATGTAACAAAGGGCTTCACCATAGTTTGGACATTGCTTTTGAGAAAACAGTTACTTGTCACGTAGGTCTTTTTGATGACCTCCCAGCAATATGAACGGAGAATTTTAGACGATCATCCACAACAACACCCAAACCGGTGTGTTGGTTGTCAATTCCCAGTATGTAGACCCTGAGGTTATAAATCGGAGCATAATTTAAATATCGATCCAATTTTCATGACGACTCGCTTCTCATGGGATAACGGTAGCTGCCAGTCAGATGACTACTTAGAAATAGCGATAAGTGCCAGTTGTCGTATCACAACGTCATTTGGGCAATTTATTACTCTAAACAGTTTTAAGTGGTCGGCAAAATGGTACAGTGGATTTTCGTAAACGTATTCAACCAAAAAGTGTCAATAAAGACAGAAAGTAAAAGATGACCCAATACACCCCCTTGGTTCACCCTACTCGTAACACACACAAGGTTCCACAAGGTTCAACTACTTGGGCGATAAGTCTGTCCTCCTGTCCGGTGTTTTTCAATTTTTGCAGGAGGTACAGATGTATGACAAGATTTAGATTAGGGGTTTGAATAACATCTCAGTAATGTGTGGTGCAGTGGCAACCCGGACCACTGCACTGTGACTGAGGTTGGCGCTAATGACCAAGTTGTCGACGCGCCATTAAGCCTCAATCCCCCCCCACTACTTGAACGCACTGGGTAGGATTATACAGAAAATCCCTAATCCAGGATAACACACGCCCTCCCAAACCAATACGTTTAATTCAATCAATCACCTTAATTATAACTATCATTAAAGTACGTTTGTATTTCAAATACAAAATGCAAGACTCTGAACCTCGGTGGAAATAATAATAATTTCAGTTATTCCATTGGTAATTGTACCCTTGAAAACAAATGTTTTTATAGGGACCTTGGGGTTTCCTTGACTGGTGATATGAAGAGCTCCACACACATTAACGTAATCGTGAAAGCTGCCCGTACCCGAGCGATTTTTAAATCACATGATGTTACAGTTTTTGTCCGTGCTTTTAAGACTTATGTAAGGCCCCTCTTGGAATATGCCTCACCAGTCTGATCACCCTACCTGATCAAGGATATTGTGTTGACCGAATCTGTCCAGCGTAAGTTTACGAAATTGCTCCCAGGCCTTTACCACAAATCAAATACATTGAAACACTTGAGATTATTCTAACAAACTGCATTAATCACCATTGAAAAATGAAACATAACACCCTTTTTATTGCTCTAATGCTTTTATTCACTCAGTGACCTCTGCACGTGCATACACACTTACAAACACACGTACACACGTGTGATGCACTCCATTTCTGTGTGCTGCAGCAAGGTGGAGTACTACTCTTTACTATGTCGATGACAATTTTTTGAAACGTGCATGCTTATCTCTCTCGTTTAGTACGAGAAATGTTTAAAATGCATGATTTTAAAGTCGACAACCATAAAACAAAATTATCTTCCATTAAAAAAAGTTTGAAAAAATCTATTTCTGCTTCTTTGACAGCGAGATTTAGGGACCCAAAGTTGGGAAAATTATCAATTTATTTTGAAATTATGTGACCCCTAATCTTGAATGCTACTATGATTGTACGAAGGCAGACTTGTATATTTTAGTTCTTATCATTCCTGTGGAGAGTGCATGATTTCCTGGGCCAGCCAGTCAGTCATATGTTACAGTTTCGGAAGCTCACCGCACCAATAACATGGTGCATCTTGAAATATTAAGTAAGGCGTTGGTAATACAACAGCCGATTTATTGACGCTGTTAAACTGTCTAAGATCTTATGAATACCAATAAAATCTGCAGACACAATCTCTCAAATAAAATGTATGAAATATAACTGAAATCAGCAATTTTTATGTAGAAATTGAGACCCAACGGTAAAAAAAAAAGTACTAGACGCAAACTTCTGGCCACTAAAAAATTCCTTTTCTCGAGTTTACGAAAAGTACATTGAAGTTTGAAGTCTTGAGTAAAACATCTGCAGGATGTAGAGAACTGAATGTCAGAATACTATTAATTCTGAGGATTTTCCATTTTCCATACACCAGTACCAGTAAAACGACCAGGTTGTACCACTAACGGTGTACCTGCAAGAAAAAAGGGTCATGATCCGTAAGGGAATCACTCCTAAGTCGAAGCTGTACGGGAATGACCATTGTGAATCCGTTGTCTTGGAATTAAATTGTTGCGTATAAAGAACAGACCCTAACTCTTCGACTACCACAGTGATAATTTTGGCTCTAAGACAACTGGGGCCCCCTTTTCATGGCTAATTGGAACAGTGAAACATGAAAAAAGTCTTGAGTAATCTTATACACACAAGACAGTTAGCTAAAAAAAATAACATTTAACATGCAATTCTAATACCTCACGAAACCACCATATTAGTCTAGTGGCTGGAACAATGAATTTGTTGGCTTCTCTTTCTTCATACACAGTTTCATTAATTTCTAAGAAAAAGGTTAATCAGGCCATATTAAAGACGAAGTATTGTTGGTGGGGGGTAGGGGTGTTACAGACGGAATGGGTCCCATTTTTTTTTTTTAATTTTGAAGCCTTTTTATTTTCCTATTTTCCGTTTTTTATGGCAGTTTCGTCCAACCTAATAATATTTCTACGTAAAGTCCATTTTTCAAACTGATACTTTTGGTTTGGAGGTGGAGGACGTTCCATTTTTTGGCCATGAATTGATGTCGCAAATTACTAACCCTCGCAAAGAGCTCCGGTTAATTGCGATATTTATAAAACATCGTAAGAAAACATCATGGTCGTCGTGGCTGAGCGTGGTAAGAAAGTTCAGCCTGGTTGCTGGAGATTTGCGGATCTGACTGAATCCCTAGAAAGGGGATCTTGACAAAGTCCCCACCAGGACTGACTGCCAGGGTAGCGTGAGAGACTACCATGCTCCTTCAGCATCTATGGGAACTATTCTGGCCAATTCTGGACAACAATCTTTTGGCCCCCTACAATGATCGGCGGTTACCTGGAGTGAACCCTCAGGTTGGCACCTCCCTTTATATATTTCTTCTCCAGATATTGCTTCTTCTGTAAAAGTCTTCTATGTTCAAAATTGAGCCAGTTCAGCCAAATAAGCATTAAATTGCTTCGGCTGACTTAAGGCTCAAAAGAAGAAAACAAATTAGCCATAGTTCTCTACGAAGGTTAGTAACTTGATGGAAAAGTGCATGTCGGAGAATGAACACAAAGAAAGGCTTTATTGCATCTCTCTACTTTGTTGGACTGTGGTTGGAATGGAGTTAGACTGCAGTTAGATGTTCTGTCTCTATTTGGTGTATTTACGTCCAGAGAGATGAGAAAATATGTAGGTTTTAGCTATAACACTAGAGCCGATATGTTTCTAGACTCTATCCCTAACACTAGAAAAATAAAGCCGTGGAGCGAAATTTCGAAGTTTCCCAAGGGGGAGGAAAATGAAATGCTGAAATGTGTGACGCGAACGAGGTACTTAGGATGGTAATGCGCCTCATTTCATTTTATTTCATATTCCGTGAGGAAGCGGATGGACCATTCTGTCGCTGGAATTTTCGTTAAGTTTTTTGAACTCTTTCAACTTGGGTCATATGGCGCAGGGGGGGATTTAGATGTACGGGGTGGTGAGTTTCCTCCGGCAGAGACACCACAACTGCAGAATGCTGGATTAAAATATGAAACAGAAAATATTCATTAAAATTGCAACAGCATTTCATAATACAAAACTCCGTTGTACACAAAGACAAATTTAAATAATGTTACAACAGTTTCGGACTTTCCGAAGTACCCCAAGTAAAGGTAGAGATTTTAAAGAGAAACCCCTTTAAAATTTCTATATCTTTACTTGAACTGGAAAACTGTTGTGGGAAATTTTAGTAGAAAAATTAAATTTGTCATCTTTCCAGGCCCACAACTATGCAATAATTTCGGCCATAACATACGATGGCGGCCATTTTCAAGGTATTTATGTTAGTCATGCAATATCAGCTTATGAATGCAACGAGGAACAGAGTATGTGTCTAAATTAGGCTAAAAGGGTATTTTATACCGAATTGCCACGTTAAACTACCGCGCTGTAAAGCTATCGATTCCACGTCAGCTTGTAAATACAACAAGGAATCCAGGCTGTGTTTAAATTAGGCTGAAGAGGTATTTTACACTGAAATGCCTCGTTAAAATACCTCGTAGTAAAGCTATTGTTGCGACGTCAGCTTGTGAATACAACAATGGATCCAGTCAGTGTTTAAATTAGGCTGGAGGGGTATTTTACACTGAAATGCCACGTTAAAATACCTCGGATAAAAGCTATCGATGCCACATCAGCCTGTGAATACAACGAGGGACCCAGCCTGTGTTTAAATTAGGCTGAAGGGTACTTTGCACTGAAATGCCTCGTTAAAATACCTCGCAGTAAAGCTATCGTGTATATTCAGTAAGCGTAACCAGATGAAAAGGTTTTCAAAAAAACTTAATTTGACACCGCATTAACACACAAAAGAGTGACAGGACGAACCACAGCAATTTTTAAAACGGTGCTGCAACCTGTGATTTGACTCACAGGACGTGCTGATTGAATCTGTTAGCCAGTTTGTGGCAAAGATTTAATTGAGTGAAGAAAATTCGGGGAAACATGGATACACACACGAGCGACCCAACCCTACCAATGTTGCAAATAGAGTAACCAACGCCAGCCGTGCGTAGCACGGGCTTCCTCTATTTCTGTAATAAGATTGTTAGCCGTGTAATTTTCGAGAAACGTGAATCATGAACCCAAGTATTTAAACTTTGAAAAACTACTGATTTAATCAGTGTGAAGGAAAAGTTCACGAAGCTACAAAATAATTACAAGCTGCATAGATCAAAAGAATGCGACGTGCATGCTGGCACATTGCCAGAAGAAGTGAGGAATCTTTGCTCTGCATCTTCTTAAATACCAAAAGGTTGCCATAGAAACAGTCAGTTTCCTGTGTTGGAAATTTCTGGTAACTTCGAGGTCGGGAAGTAGTCCAACACGCATGTGCAGAATTTGGCTAACTTCCTTTTAAAGTAGGCAAGGCAAACTGTTCAAAAAGTCACAGTGTTTGTAATGCACAATCCACCCCAAAATGGCGACGTTCAACATTGAACACACCAACAAGGTCCCTGTAAATGAATGAAACGTATAACTTGCTAAGCTAAATCAAACGTGAAAGAAAAGGAAGTCACGTTTCACTTTCCCTTCCATCGCGAGTGGCGACGAGGTTAGCGTTCTTGACAGAAGGCAAGGCATTAATTATTTACGATTCCATCATACGTTGATGCAATATTTATTTGAGGGAAACTTCGGCGTTTGTGCGGTCTTCAGTAGCGAGAGAATGTTGCCGACGGAAACGTTCTAAAAAAAAAGAAGAAAAGAAACAACACCACAAGCACAAAAACAGTACGGGTTTTACGAGCGGCAACGGTCAAATGTAAGGCATAATGAAATTACACTAGAGTGCAGAAAATGGGAAAAATTGCTGTTATTTTTCTAGATTAAATTATTTTGCAATCTTTTTTTAATTTTTTTTTTTTAATTTTACAAAGTATTTCTAAGGCCACTACGAAGCACAGAAAAAACTTACGAGTAATTGGCATGTTTTAACACAGTATTCTTTCATAAACATTT
>JAHWFP010037486.1:0-11258 GCA_023313725.1 Lithobius niger
CTGGCATGAACGGTCGATACTTAGCTTCGCGCAAGAAATCCCGTAATACGATTGCTAAATTCAAAATAAACAGGTCACTGACGCACCTGCACGCCATTTGCCAACAGGAATCAGCGTGCTTCTGCCAAAAATGATCCCTTAGTCTGTTCAGGAGAGTACACTGGT
Source organism: Lithobius niger (assembly GCA_023313725.1). Taxonomy (NCBI): domain Eukaryota; kingdom Metazoa; phylum Arthropoda; class Chilopoda; order Lithobiomorpha; family Lithobiidae; genus Lithobius; species Lithobius niger. The sequence goes on from JAHWFP010037486.1 coordinate 166, forward strand.
CATTGTACCCCTACTTTTTTTTTTCATTGTTACAAATTATTGCTCTAATCGACTTATCAGGCCAGCGTTCGTATGGACTATTGTTTAAAAGTGTGGTGATTAGTGCCAACTGAAATCAATGCATTTTCAACTTATCGTCCTAATTTTAAACAATGGACCATACAATCATTGTTATAACATTGTTAAAGTACCACGCATGTTAATTACGCTGAGCCAATTCATTTAATGAAAATTTAAAATGATTTGCATTTCTAAGTTGCAGGAAAACGGCTCAGAAAAACGGTGATTTCTTTAAAAAGACGCTAGCCTCCGGGGCCTCTGTTTCCACCCACTGAAGGAAACCCTTGTTAACAATTTTTAAAAATTTTATATGGATTCGTATTGCATCACGAAGTTAAAGGAACACGGTTTCAAAGTCAGACCAGTTTCTTAAAAAAAAATATAAGCTTCCTGGGCCCCTGCCCCCTCCCTCCCACCTCAGCAACTTTTCTCCAGAAACTTTTTTTTTACTTCTCATTTAAAATGAGTTTATGTTTTAAAATTTCATCTTGAAACTCGCTGAGTTACAAGAATGCGTTTCAAATTCACGCCGGTTTCTTAAAAAAATTCTGGTTTCCGGGGTATCCCCTGCCTTTCAGGAGGCACTAGTTAAAAAAAAAAATTAGGGAAAAATATTTTAACGAATACGTGTGAAAATTGTATCTGATTTGCTGGAAAAGTTTCAAATTCACGCAGATATCTTAAAATCGACTAACTTGCGGAGATCGTCCCCTCCCCTTTCACCCAATGCAAGGGGTAGTTGCGACAATAATTCGTCATCTTCGTCACTAAATAAGTGAGATATCCCCAAATCCATTAGGCTATATCTGTTTTCTGGGAAATGTTTCAATAGCATAAATTCAGGAACACCGACGTACTACGTAGGGGTACAAGACAGTTATCACCCTAGTTTTGCACCAATGACCCGGCAATAAGTTGTTTTAGAAATCTCGGCCGCAACAATACGTTGCAACCTCGATCGTTCTAAAACAACTTATTGCCGGCTCATTGTTGCAAAACTAGGGTGATAACTATTACCAAGAATTTATAGGGTTGGGGAGGAGAATTTGTGACTGAGACCCATACTGAAACGCCTTGGATACAGCCGTATTAGTTCAGTCTTAGTTTATAGAGGGCGCCATGTGTTTCATGTGGGTATTTCTATTCAGTTTTCAGCCTAAAATTTAACTAAACTAAACGAAACTAGCTTGATTTTAATTATTATTTAGCCTAGCTTAGTTGTAATTTAGTTTACTTTAGATTTGGGCTGAAAAATGAGTAAAAATAATCAGATGGAACACGTGGCGCCCTCTGAAAACTCGGACTGAACTAATGGGGACCGATCTAACGTGTTTCAATAGGGACTTTATAGAGTTACAAATTCTCCTCCAAACCCTATAAATTCTTGCTATTACTTATCGCCGATTTTTGCTGTCGGCTGTTAACCAAACTCATGACGAAAACCCATTGTAGTAAATCTACCGACATTGCTTTGCTTTGCTTTGCTTTGCTTTGCTTTGCTATACTTAGGATTAAGTAGTTTTGAGATCTCTTAGATAGAGCGAATAACGCAAGGTCTCTAGGCTCTTGTAGTTAACAAATAAATAAATTGTTTTGCCGAACCCGTGCTACAGAGACAATAGAAACTCGATGCAGGCGCAGACCTATCACGTACGTCAAGTAGGCACCACGTGTTTGCAAGACAATGACGTATCGCGTACGTCTGATAGGCATGCAAAGGGATAAGTGAAATGTATAAAAATTGCTTACTGCACAATTTTCAATTATTTCATTTACGTTTGAAGTCTTAATCACAGAGATTAGCATGGCGAAAGAGCTAGGCGTTGATACCACGACTTCACACGGCCGAAAAGCTTGGCGGGAATCCTTAACAGGGTTTGTTTGGGGGTAGATATCAGATCTTTTTAGTCCAAATTGATGAAATCCATTTTTTTTCTTAGCAATTATGAGATGGAAGCAGTAACCTAGTTTTCTGGTCCATTTTTTTTTGACTTTCGTTAGATTTTGAGGACAGCAGTTATCTTATTTTTCAAATGATTAGTATTTCTTATTAGTACTGTGTATCTCCTTGCAAACTCATGAATTTATTTCATGTTCAGTTTGGCATTGTTGCAAAATAACATTGTTTAAAACAAAGTAAAACAACCAATTTGATCGTTTGGAGCGCCCTAACCCCTGAACCACTTGACCAATTCGAAAGGTACTTATGAAAAGTTCACATCTACAGTGCAATACCTGTAAAATAAGCTAAGAACCAGCATTATTAACCACATGGAAGAATTTATTTTCGTGATACAAAAAAAGCGTTACTAGTAACTAGTAATTAGTAGTAAGGCAAATATCACCTTCATTCCCGTCGTTTTTTCGACAAGAAAACGTTAAGCTGTGTCACTAACAATGACTTTATGTTGTCAGGCAACCAAAGTCTCCTGATTAAACAAGTTTCAGCCTTTTCTATCGCATTGTTATTTTTCCTTACATGCCTGAAAATTGGCTGTAATTAGCTGTAAAGACACAACGTGTCTACTGGTCTCCATGCTCATATATATTTTATCTGGATAGGTGTTACAGTTTTCATCTTCGCGAGCGACACACTAGCATGTGTCTTGATCTACCTCAAAACAAACTTGTTAAGAATTCCAGCCAAGCTTTAAGGCCGGGTGAAGTCGTTATATCAAAGCCGTGATACCAAGCTCTTTCGGCAAACTAATCCCACCGAGTAATATTTCGAAGGTTAAATGAAATATATGAAAATTGCATACTGCACAATTTTCAATTATATCTTTTAACATTTGTAGTCTTAGTCGGTGGTATTAGCATAGCGAAAGAGCTTGGCGTTTGATATCACGACTTCACACGCCCGATGAGCTTGGCGTGAATCCATAACAAAGTTTGTTTTGGGATAGATATTAGATATTTTTGGTCCAAATTAACGAAATCCATTTTTTTTCTTAGCAATTATGAGATGGAAACAGCAACCTAGTTTTCTGGTCCATTTATTTTTTTTTGGGGGGGGGGGGGGCTTTGTTAGATTTTGAATACAGCAGTCACCTTTTTTCAAATGATTACTAATTATTATTAGTACTGCAGTATCTCCTTGCAAACGCATGAATGTTCAGTTTGACATTGTCGCATAATAACAATGTTTAAAACAATATAAAACAATCAAGTTGGTCGTTATTTATTTATTTATTACACTTACAGGATCAAGTTGGTCGTTGGAGCTCCCTAACCCCTGAGCCACTTCTCCAATTAGACAGGCCTTATAAAAAGGGCACGTCTCCAGAGAAATACCTGCTGTATGAAGTAAGAACCAGCTTTGTGCACCGCATGGAAGAATTTATTTTCGTGATATAAAAATAAACGTTACCAGTAGCCAGTAGTAGTTAGTAATCTACCCCAAAACAAAACTTGTTAAGGATTCCCGCCAAGCTTTCCGGCCGTGTGAAGTCGTGATATCAAACGCCTAACTCTTTCTCCAAGCTAATCCCACCGAGTAATAGTTCGAAGGTTAAAGGAAATACATGAAAAGTGCTTACTGCGCAATTTTCGATTATTTCGTTTAACCTTCGAACTATTATTCGGACGGATTAGCTTGGCAAAAGAGCTTGGCGTTTGATATCACGATTTCACACGGCCGAAAAGCTTGGTGTGAATCCTTAAAACGTTTCGTTTTGGGGTAGATATCAGATCGTTTCGGTCCAAATCGATGAAATACATTTTTTCTTAGCGATTAATGAGATAGAAACACCATTCTAATTTTTCTGGTCCATTTCTTTTTTCTTTTTTTTTTTTGGCTATCGTTACATTTTGAGTGCAGCAGTCACCTTGTTTTCATATGATTAGTGTTTCTTATTAGTACTGCGAACGCACGGATTTATTTAATGTTCAGTTTGGCATTGTTGTATAAAAACATTGTTTAAAACAATGCAAAATAATCAATTAGGTCGTTTAGAAGTCACTAACCCCTGAACCACTTGACCAATTAGAAGAGGCGATATGAAAAGGGCACATCTCCACACCAACACCTGTAATATGAGCTAAGAACCACCTTTATTTAGCGCATGGAAGAATTAGGAAACAAAAACGACCTCGTTTGATGCTTAAGTATGGTTTAACTGACCTGAAGTCAAAACAGCAAAGGGACACAAATAAACTTTCTTGTAAGGTTCAAGATACTGCAGTGTTGCTGTTCTGTTTAGTCCACGTGAAAGCTTAATGCTGTATTGAATTGTTTTTACCGTTTTTACTTTTGCACACGGAAGATCTGCTAATGATTGGTACATTCTACTTAGCTTATCGACATCTTTGTAACTTGTTTGAAAACTAATCGTCGTATGTGCTTAGCACAGCTCGACAGGTAATTCCGGGTTCGTGCGAGTCCTTGAAACCAGAAAATGTCCTTAAAAGTAATAATGAAATTCCATGCCTGGAAAAATGCTTGAAAATCTTGAAAAATAATATATGTATCATCAGTAGGGCGATGAACGGAAAGTTGACGATATGACTGTAGAACACTGCAAAAATTTAACCAAGAAAGTAGTCTTATCGAGTATGTAGATTTAGATTATTCTTCGTTTGTTTGGGCATGAAAAGTTTTAAAATTTGGACTCTGGTTTTAATTGTATTTACGTGTGTAATGGTTGGATACTGTAGTAAGGTTTCACGTGGACTAAACAGCACAGCAACACTGCAATATCTGGAACCTTACAGGAAAATTTATTTGTGTCCCTTTGCTGTTTTGACTTCGGTTCAGTAAACCTTACCCTAAGCATCAAATGAGCTCGTTTTTGTTTTCTAATTCGTGCTACTTTGGCGTACCACGCCGTTTAATAGTTTGTTTTAATGTTTTGTAACTTTATCAATTACGGGTTTACACAAACCAATGTAGAAACAAATCCTTTATCTTCAGTCTACATCTTGAAGCTGGCGTTTGCTAATTGATATTGTTGCATTAATAACAAAGTTTAAAACAATGTAAAACAATCAATCTGGCCGTTTAGAGCTTCCTAACCCCTGAACCACTTGACCAATTAAAAAAGGCCTTATGGGAAGGGCACATTTACAGAACAACAAGAACAATACCACTCGGACCGAGCCGTTTAAAACAAGCCAGCGAGTATGGTGTTTTTAAAAAGCCATCCTCTTGCTACTCAATATAAATTGGTTTCATGAGTGTTTGGTGAGTTCATAGGTTGAATTTGACGGACGTACATCGATTTTGAACTGTGATTTGGAGTTATTTATGCTTGGTCTGTGAACTAGATTCAACTTCCGGTAATGGCGGGTGGAACTAGAAACCAGAAGAAAAAAGATGACGAGCGCTCAGATTCGTCTGACGAATCCAAAAATGAAGTAAAGGTTACCAAAACGAAAAAGTCTAACGTGAATGAGGCAACTGAACAAATATGTTGTGATAAATGTGGTCAAAGCTACGCATTATGGGTACTGGAATTGATGTGCCATTTGATCAAATTCAAGCATCAGGCCTCACGTTTGTGTGTAGGGCTTGTAAACTCGAAAGCAAAGTCGCTTCTTTGAATGAATTAGTTGAGCGCCTTGTAGAAGATAAAGAGGAGATTGAAAACAAGTTGAGTGCATCCTGTTTAGATTTGCAAACCACTAAAGAGGAAGTTAAACGACTACAAGACGTGGTAGGCAGCCTACAGTCAAAAATTGGGCTCAACGATGTCAACGATTGCATTGTTGAAGGCGGCCAAAGCATGAAATCGTATGCCAATATTGTGGAAATGTCTGGTGCTGGGAAGGCAGGTAACAATGTGGTTTCTCTTGACTTGTGCTCGGAGTTAGTTGTAAAAAAACTGGAAGAACGTGACAAACGCAAATTGAACGTTGTCATCCACAATGTGCCAGACAGCACTGAATCAGAAAATGAAAAAAGAACCGATCATAATTCTATTTTATTGAAACAAATCTGTGGTCAACTTGAGTATCAGACAAGGTAAAGGTTGTTAACTTCCACAGGTTGGGGAAAAAACAGGAGCAGGGTGACCGCCCACTGCTTGTCAAATTCCAAAACCAGGCAGAGCAAGAACTTTTTGTTGGTAAAGGTTACAGGTGTAGGGGCTATGTTATTGCTTCCAAAACAAAACAGGTTACCATTTCGCCAGACAGATCGAAGCAAGAGCGCGAGGAGATAAAAAACTTGCTTCAACTTCTGCAAGAGAGGAGGAAAGTCGACCCCGACCTGATTTTAAAGGGAGGGAAAATCGTAAAGAGGAAATTGGTTTCCCAGCAAATAAAGAACACTCCCGCAACAGTCGGCGATCAGCCGCTGGACGGTCTGTGAACATCTTTAAGCTGGTTGTGGTGCTAGTAAATTTCCGTAGTATCAAGAACAAGGAAATTCAGCTCGATGAGTTATTAATATCTGAAAATTCGGACATTTTTATGTGCACTGAAACGTGGTTGAATGAAGATGATCCCACTCACTGCTGGTTTCCCAGGAACTATGTGGTGTACAGAAGAGACAGGTAAGGCAGAGCAGGTGGAGTTCTAATTGCATTGAAAGACTCGTTGCAGAGTGAGGAAATCATTGTCGAGAATTCTGAAGGAGTTGAAGCATGTTGGTGCAAAGTGACTATGGCATCCGAGGTTTTTTGGTTTGTGTGCGTGTACAGGCCACAAGAGGATAAAAGTGCAGTGGATGTGCTGTATGAGCAAGTTAGGGAAACAATACCCAGGAACAGTCGTAATATAGTCATTGGAGGTGACTTTAACTTCCCAGACCTTACGTGGCATGACGAGGGTTGGAGGAAATCCTGTGCTTCTATCAAACGTGAATCTCTTGAAAGAATGACGGATGAATTTGGTCTGGAGCAGATTGTTGAAGAACCCACAAGGGGTGAAAATTGCCTTGACTTGTTTTTTACTATATTAAGTTGTGCAAGGGAATCGGTCTCGGTTGAAGATGGGGTCTCCGACCACTCACTCGTTAGAGTTGTTTTGCCAGCCTCTTTCAATATGGATAATGGGAATGCGAAATATACATGGAGATATAACAAAGCGGACTGGGCTAAAATTAACCAAGAGCTTGAAGATCTTTATATTGATTTTGAAAATTTAGCTCCCGAGAGATCAGTTGAGGAAAACTGGTCAGTGTTTAAGAGTATCTTGCTCCAAACTGTGCAAAAGTTTACTCCTCATGTCGCTACGAATCCTTCCAAAGACAAGCCATGGGTGAATCTTCAAGTTAAAAGAGCAGTCAGAAAGGGAAAAAGACTGAGGGAACAAGCAAGGAAATCCGGATCTAGTCATTCGTGGCTTAGGGCAAACAACCATAAAGAATTGGTTAAGAAACTGCTGCTGGAACGTAAGCAGGAATATATGGAGGGCTTAGGTGTTACCTTTACAAAGAACCCAAAGCATTTTTGGGCTTTTGTCAAGAATGCAAATAGACAGGAATGTAGCATCCCACCTATACTTTCTGAAGATGGCACACTTGTCACTGGAGACTCTGAAAGGGCGAATGAGTTTAACAGTTTCTTTGAATCTATTTTTTACTAGGCCCGATGCTGATGACCGGCTGCCGTTGTTCACGTCAAGAAGTAATGATGCAATGCCGGATTTCGAAATTGCGTATGCTGGTGTTTTAAACCTCATTTCTACCCTCAAGGAGGGTAAGGCACCTGGTCCAGATGGCATTGTCAGTCGGATGCTTAAGGAGACACAGGCAGTAAGTGCGCGGTATTTATTGCATATCTTTAGGCAGAGTTTGGGAGAGGGTGTTGTGCCGGAGGACTGGAGGATCGCTGCAGTGGTACCACTGCACAAGGGTGGAAAGAAGAATGTTGTGGGAAATTACCGTCCAGTCTCACTAACATCGATATGCTGCAAAATGTTGGAGCATATTCTTGTCAGCAACCTTGTAGCGCACTTAGAAATCAACGGTCTACTCTCGCAGCGACAGTTCGGCTTCCGTAAGGGATCTTCGTGCGAGCTGATGCTTTTGGACATGATACATAATATTGCTAGTGCACTAGATGAAGGAGCTACCGTTGACCTTGTAGCATTGGCCATGGCTAAAGCTTTTGACTCCGTGCCTCACGATTTGCTTCTTATGAAGCTTCAAGGCTATGGTGCATCAGATGGTATTGTGAACTGGTATCGTGCCTTCCTCCAAGACAGAAGACAGTTTGTTGTTGTAAATGGAAAAAGGTCAACTGAGGCTCCAGTCTTGTCTGGCGTGCCACAGGGTTCCGTTAGTGGTCCTATTCTGTTTTTGATTTACATAAATGACCGGATTGAATCCATTCAGTCTGACAAAGCAGTGTTTGCAGATGATTCCACAGTGTTCAGACGATTACGGAGGCGGACAACAGAAGACAGCTGCAATTTGATTTGAATCGAATTGAAGAGTGGTGTAAAAAATGGAGAATGAATCTCAATCCTACCAAGACCAAAGTCTTAGCGGCGTCTAGAAAAAAGACTGTTGTCATTCCCGAGTATAAAATCGGAAATGATGCTTTACAGGTGGTTGATACACTATCTATTCTGGGAGTTCAAATTAACAATAGGCTAAACTGGAACGACCACGTCTCGAGCCTGTGCACAAAGGCCAACTCTGAAGTTCGCTTCATAAGCCGTGTTTTGGCTGGTACAACGACGCGCACTAGAGAGCTGGTTTTCAATGCTTTAGTTCGGTCAAAACTCAATTATTGCAGTGCGGTGTGGGACCCTGAAACTAGATTTTTGGTGGACATGCTTGAGAAAGTGCAACGCCGCGGAGCACGGATGGTATTCGGCAGATTCGATTCTGACACATGTGTCTCTGGTTTGCTGAACACTCTGGAATGGCAGCCGCTTGAGGTGCAAAGAAGTGATCGTCGACTAGGACTGTTCTACAGGATATATAACGGGGATACTCTTTTAAACCAAGACGACTACATAAAAATTCCTAGCTATTTTGGGCGACATGACCACCCGAAGAAGGCTAACAGGGTGCAGTGTAATACAAATGTGCTTGCAGATTCTTTCTTTCCAAAAACTGTTAGAAACTGGAACGAGTTGACTACTGAAACTGTGAATGCCACAAGTTTTATAGCATTCAAAAAGTATTTAGATTTACAACATGATTGTATACAGTGTCAACATTCTTGCAGTTAGTTTGTTTTAATGTTTTTTGTTTTTTGGGCAATTCTTTGCCCTTTTCTGTGGATGTCGTTTTAATGCCTTTAGGCGCTACGACTAACTTGAAAAAAAAAAATAAATAAAATGAGCTAAGAACCAGCTTAGTAGGGCAAATAGTTTGATCTGTAGAGAGGATAGCAGAAACGTGTCGTGCCAGCTAGCCAAAAGTGAAAATCACGATTCCAGCTCAAGTCCAGATCTCCGCTGTGACAAATCGGAAATTAATAAATGTTGGGACACGTGTTATCCAAGTCCCACAAAGCTCACACCCAAAATTTCAGTTGCAAATGTTGAAAGACGGCAGATAACTTAAGTATCAATATTTCGGCTTTAACATGGGGACCGAGGTCAAACCTTGCAGCAAAGACTACCGCTTTTATTGGTACAAAAAAAAAGCGTTACTAGTAGTTGCCAGTAATCTATCCCAAAACAAAACATTTAAGGATTCCCGCCAAGCTTTTCGGCCGTGTGAAGGTCTGATATCAAATGCCAAGCTCTTCCGCCCAGCTAATCCCATCGAGTAATCGTACGAAGGTTAAATGAAATATATGAAAATTGCTTTCAATTATTTCATTTAATGTGTGAAGTATTATTCGGTTGGATTAGCTCGGCGAAAGACCGTGGCGTTTGATATCATGACTTCACACGGCCGAAAGGCTTGGCGGAATCCTTAACAAGACTTGTTTTGGGGTAGATATCAAATATTTTTGTACAAATTCATGAAATCCACTTTTTTTTTCTTAGCAATTATGAGATTGAAACACCAATCTAGTTTTCTGGTCCATTTCTTTATTTTTTTTTGTTGGCTTTCGTTAGAATTTGAGGACAGCAGTCTTCTTTTTTTTTTTAAATAATTAGGATTTCTTATTATACTGAAGTATCTCCTTGCAAACGCACGGATTTACTTAATGTTCAGTTTGACATTGTTACATAATAATAATGTATGTAAAACAATCAATTTGCACGTTTGGAGCTCCCTAACCCCTGAACCACTTGACCAATTAGAAAGGTCCGTATGAAAAGGGCACATCTACAGAACAATACCTGTAAAATGAACTAAGAAACAGCGTCATTCACCCCATGAAAGAATATATTTTCGTGATACAAAAAAAGCGGTAGTAGTAAGTAATTCGGCAAATATCAACGTTATTCACGTCGTTTTTTCAGCAAGAAACCGGTAAGTTGTGTCATTAATAGTGACTTTCATGTCGTCAGGCGTCCAAAGCCTCCCGATCAAACAACTTTCAGCGTTTTCTGTCGCATAATTATTTATCCTCACATGCCTGAAAACAGCCAAACTGCCTTAGCTGTAAAGACACAACGTGTCTGGTGGTCGCCATGCTCGTATATATATTTTATCTGGATGTTACCGTTTATCTTGGCGGGCGACACACTAGCGTGTGTCTAGATTAGTCAAATATAACATTATTCACGTCGTTTTTTCAACAAGAAAACGGTAGGCTATGTCATTAATAGTGACTTTTATGTTGTCAGGCGACCAAAGTCTCCCGATCAAACAAGTTTCAGCCTTTTCTGTCGCATTGATATTTATCCTAAAAGAGCTGAAAACAGCCAAACTACCTTAGCAAAAAAGACACAACGAGTCAAGTGGTCGCCATGCTCATATATATATTTTGTCTGAATGTTATCATTTTTCTTGGCGGGCGTGTGTCTTGAAAGGTAAATGAAATACATGAAAATTGCTTACTGCGCAATTTTCAATTATTTCATTTAACGTTTGAAGTCTTACTCGGTGGGATTAGCTTGGCGGAGAAGCTTGACGTTTGATATCACGACTTCACACGGCCGAAAAGCTTGGCGGGAATCCTTCACAAGTTTTGTTTTCGGGTAGATATCAGATATTTTTGGTCCAAATTGATGAA